>CM021109.1:584398880-584422050 GCA_007115665.2 Sequoiadendron giganteum
GAGAGAGAAAGAGTGGGAGAGTGAGAGAGGGAGAGTGGGAGGGAGAGAGGAGAGGTAGAGTGGGAAGGAGAGAGGGAGAGTGGGAGGGAGAGAGGGAGAGAGGGAGAGATAGGGTTGAGGGAGAGAGGGATAGAGGGATAGAGAGAGAGAGAGGAGTGATTGAGTGAGAGACTTGGGAGAGATAGAGGTGGAGAGAGAGAGGGAAAGAGACAATATTTAAATATTTTATATATATTAGTAGTATATATTTTATATTAGTAATATATATATATATATTTAAATATTTATAGATTAACTAAAATATTGAAATAATATTTAAATATTATACATAATTCGGTAATTGTATATTATATATATTAAATTATAAACTTTATTGCATTTTTGAAATCATATATTAAAATTGTATAAATTTTTTAAAACTCATATCTAAAACATATCAAATATCAGATTCAAATCGGATATCCGATTTGATGACACAAAATTTAATGCCTAGGGATTAGGCTCAGGCTTGCTTTGGAATTTGGTTCGGACCTGCCAATCCTAAGAAGTAAAACGTGTTTCACAACTTACCTTGCTTTTCCAGACTTCGCCCATGTGGCTGATGACTTTTATTTTAGCCCAAATTGATGAAACGAAAAGGGTTTGTAAAGGAGCTTCTCAGCTTTCTACCAATATAAATTATACTTTATTTTGAATCTAATAAATAATTATTATTCATTTTCTATTAAAATTATGACTAAAGTCCTGATTGATAGCCTGATAGAAAAACATCTATAACTTTCAAACGATATCACATTTTTTGAATCCAAAACATGTGTCACATTCTATGCTTGGCATACTATAGGATTAAAAATAATAATAATAATTTTATGAAGTTTTGACCAAGTTAAGGTGGTCATACATACGAGTTTTTATATTTTTTAAAAGTTGTAATAACAAATTCATAATTAATTATTTACTTGAAAAAAAATTATAAAAAAATATGCATCACATCTTGACATGAGTCTTCTACTTATATCTAAAATCTTGTAAAAAAATATTATCATTTTATTATGGTTAGGGTGGTCAGACAGACACCTACTTCTTATTTTTTCCCTGAAATTTAAGTACTACTGCATTGAAATTTCAATTTTTCACCAAATAGATTTTTTTTTTACAAAAATTAACCTAGTAGTTTAGAAACTAAATTCAATTTTCCATAGATTCTATTTTTATATATTTTTGAAATAATATAGATAACTTATTCAAATTTTTATGTCAAATTGCCTAACTCTAATTTTTCTGAATTTTCATTGCCACTTAAGGGCCTGTTTTTTCCATGATGATCCTGCACATACCCATATCATATCTAATATAATTACAAAGGTAAAGTTGAATTTTGGTGTATCTTATATGGTTATCCAATACTAGTAGTCATGGATACAATATATTCCAAGTTTATGGGTTGACTCAATATTTGCATTAAAAAATTAGTATTTATAATCAAATTGAATACATAACAATATGTGTGAGTGTATAGATATATCTATATAATGAATAAAATATAGTATACATATGAATAAGGTCCACTTTCTAAGAATTCCAAGTATACATTATTAGACTTGTTGCTCATGAAGTGGGTGTGTCTAGCCAAAACAAAAATTATTCCAATATGAACACACATGGGGAAAATTATATGGTATGGATTTTGTTCTAGATGAAACAAAATCGTACTAACCAATACCCCCACTAACATGAGAAAATTGAATGGTTTGATCTATTTAATTATGCAAGATCCTACAAAGAACACTAAGAACAACTATCATGTCTCCTAATGATTGGTGAAGGAAGAAACCATGTGTTCAATGGGAACTAGATGATTGGGTGCAATACATGCATTGGGTCTAGATTATGGCATGCCACCACCAAAACCTTGGTGCCATATAATATCAAAGTAGTTGGGTTTCAAACCCATCTCAAAACTCAACCCATAATTTTTTACTAAATATAATAGCACCTCAATATTACCATGTGGTTATGGTTGAAGAACATTCACCAAAAATATTAGTTTAATTAAAATCAACTCACATATCTACACCATTTTATTAAAATTTGAGTTTTGATGTAGGAACAAGTTGATTAGTTGTGGGATTTATAGAATAAGGTGCCAAATGTACTTTTATTATATGTAAATAATTTATTGTTTTACAAGACAATCCATTGGTATAAAATGACCTCTTCTCTACCCTCCACTCATGAAGGCTATTAAGTTCAAAATCAATGTTAATGTAATCTATGACAACTTGGATGAATTGAAAAATCTAAACAAATGGGGAGGAGTGAGAGGGTAATTATTAAGTTTATTCTTTTATTTTGTAAAGTGGAGTTATATTTTATAAGTTTGATCTCAATATTTTATCACCACTTTGAGGTAGGTTTTGAGGTTCAATTTTAAGTGGGTTTAGGGCAGTCTAAGGTGGGTTTTGGATTTTATTTTCAGCAAGATTTTTATATTGCTCATGAGTAAATTCATATGAATCATGATCCATTTTATATATTTAAAATAAATAAAAAATGAAATTTTCTTATTTTTAATTTAACTACCTAACACTAAAACCTTGATTTCAAAAAGGAAAGAAAAAAATAATAAAACATAATTGAAAATAAGAATAAATGGAGTATTGAATTGTGGTTTGGCATGGAGGGAGAAATCCAATTTGAATATATAGAAAATAAAATAAATTATCTCCTATAATCTTAGATATATGCTTTGGGTTGCAAAAATGACAACCATTATGAAGAAAAAGGGGTTTAATTATTTTCAACATTGAATATCCCATATAGACAAGATATACATTATTTTCAAAATATTATTAAATCTAAAAAAATATAGTTATTTAGATATTTGATCCAACCATATATTCATTTAGGTTTGGGCTTCTGAACCTATCATTGAGATATTTAGTCTTTCTTAACCAAATATCTAGTTCCAAAAAAAAATTTGGCCCAACTCCTTTCCCTCTTTTCTCATCACATCATTTTGATTTTAAACAAGATGAACAATGTTATTTATGTAACATTTGTAAGAGTATCATTTTCAATTGACTAGATCAATTTTAGGATTTAAGCATGCATTTCTTCTCAATGGGAGATGAGGTGGATGATATTTTGACATGCAAATAACTCTAAAAATTATAGAAGATAAAATATTATGGGAATGACCTAAGGGTTGATATAAATCAGAAAAGTTGGTCAAGAGTCAAATCTGTAACAATAAAGGCCAAAACAATGGTAGATATGATGGGTGTAAAAGAGGTAACAAAATGGATCACAAACTTTAAATAGGACAATAATATGAAGGATAAATAAAAAAGGGAAATTAATCCCTCATCAAAGATAAAAAAAAATGAGATAATAAATTAGAATACATAAATCTAAAAACATCTGATTGAGAAGGAAAAACCTTACGGGGTCTAGGATAAGTCAAGTTCACCAAATATTGCATGGATTTTATAACCCTAATAAATTTATATATGATAATTATATATACATACAGTTTTAAGAATAAATTTACCTAGATAAAGAAGTTGGGGATAATCATTTCCATAAATGTAAATAAATATAGAATAAACTAATAAAAAATGATACTTAGCTTGATAATTCAAGATAGGAAGACAATATGCTAGATGTTATTAATTGAATCACATTTAGTTATATGTATAAGCATCTCTATGATAAATATGTCATATTTTAAAAATTAACTAAAATTTTCACTCTGGTTCACCTCTATTCCTATAGACTTGACCTCTAGAAGTGTGGAACTAATCTTTTATGTGAACTTAATCTATTGTGCATGAGCTTGATATGAGAGAATCTAGCTTGATTCAATTCACTTCCATTTATCTTAGTACTCTAAGTTGATGTAAGGATAGTTGGTGTTTATGAAAATATTTGGCAAATCATCTAAAAATTGTGAGGGTCATGTTCGGAGTTAGACTCCTAGAAAACTAACTTTATAGTTCTAAGCTAAATGATTAAGGATTACTAGCAATCATGTACTAGATATAGGATGAAGCAGTATCTAATTAAGTGCTAAATAATCTTGATGCACCTTCACAATTCGAATCCCAAGATTTCTCCAGAAGCTTTTTCAAATAAGTGAATGAATATTCATAAATACAACAACCAAGCACAAAACTAAACACAATACATGCTTAGTCAAATCACAACTAATAAAGTGGTCAATAATATAATTTTAAATTTTGAAATTTAAAAGTGAAGTGATCTAATACACAATTGTAGAAGTGACTTAGGTTAGTCAACACCTATAGATTTGATACAAAGTGTTAAACATATGATTAGCGATTAAGAATGAAAATTTGGGGATTAGTGATTGAGTGAATGAGGTTTCTAATGTCATAAGCCAATTGCATGAAGAAATATTCCACTTGTAATCTAGTTATTACATTTATGACTCTAATCAAATGGGTCCCAAAAATATAAGAGAAAAGGGTATGAATATGTAATTTTCATGATTATAAATGTATCATTTGCATTTATTAAATGATTAATTTAATTCAGAAAATTTACTTTAAAATTGCTCAACCATATTAAGAACCTTCTATTTTATACATGAGTGTTTGTAAATATTTAAAAAATATAATTTATTTAATATTTAACCTTCCTAAACTATCACTTATAATCTAGCAAAAAACTGACAATCTTATTTTTTAAGAGACATAATATTTTCATAGACAACCATGATAGTGGTAGAGTGCATTTTTTATATAATTATATTGTAGGCTTTTTGCATCAACATTTTATATCACACACTATGATCCATCATTAGGAATAGGTAAAACTATACAATTATTTGCATCATCTATATATAAGTGCGCAGTAGGGTTTTTTCTTCTTGATGATGGATCATGGGGTGTGATCCAAAGTATCAATGTAAAACTACCTATAGTTATATCCAAAAGCACTCTCAATCTTAAATTGTGCATATTTGTCATTATTTACTCCAAAACATATCATTGATAAACCATTGTAATCCACAAGATCATCATTATATTAAATGCCTATCATGAAACAAATACCTACATTTTACATACTTAAATCTTTAAAATTGGCTAAAACTTCTAATAATATGTGATAATATACAAGCCTATTTGATTCATGCTTCTCCATCTCTATAACGTTTTTGGTCATATACAATAAATATTATCAATGTATATGTACATCTTGTTTTCAACACGTATATCGGTAGGGACTAGTCATGATCTAAGATCAACTAGTAAAAATTTCCCAATGAAAAGCGGCAAAAGTTATAGCAACGACTCAAAGATCTTAAGCACCCAAGGGTACACCACACAAAAAATGGTAATTTGTTTTATTTTGAGAAAGTAAAAATAAAAAAAATATGTGTTGGTTAAGTGTGACGCTTGGAGATATTAAAAAAATTCTTTAGGTAAACTTATCTATCTAAAAAGAATGGTCTTGTATAATACTATTAAAATTATACAACTTTGTTTAACACTTATATAGGTAGGGACCAATAGGCATTTCTAAGTGGACACTTTTAAAAATTAACCAGTATACATGTAAGGGATACTTGGCTAGGGCATCCTTATTTGTCCACTAAGGATTTAAAGTAATGCCTAACATGTGTACAAAAAAAAATGCATATTATGCACTTTTCTCACCTTTTTTGCATTTATTTTAACATCCACTTAGAATAAGCATGTGTGTGATCAATTTAACCTGCTTTAATCTTGAATGTTAGCCCACATAGACATGATCTCTCACATAACAAAATCCACTTTTCACTCATGTTCTACACCTTTCTATCATCTAGGACACAAGCTCTCTATGCTAGTGTCCAACTAGACTATACCATGCATGAAAGTGTCCCACAAATACTTGTCATTTCACGCAACTCTAACTCTAATACATCTTTAATGGTCAAATTGACTGTAAGGATGCTTATTTATGTGGCTTTATGTAAAATAGACATCATGTTTAGCATTCATTCCATGCTCGTCTATCACATTTCACTTCCCCTAGTATATACTTATCATTTTTAGACACCAATGCATCTTCTATGACTACACACCTATCTCCATACCCATAGCTTCCCACATTTATGCTTAGGGCCATATAGCCTAAAAAAAAATCATCTTATTTTACTAGAACATAGCTAAGGTTCTAACTATGGCATGCCTCTTAGTATGTTATAGGCACCAATTTTTCACTGTTATGCACTTATAGGTGCTATTACAAGCACAAGAGAAGGTGATAAATGCATAGATCTTGTGTAAGTAAATAAAGAGGGTGTAACCACATTAGTTTAAGACATTTCCATGGCATTTTGGATGTCAATGCATCATACAAGATGCTACCATCCCAAAAAGAGATAGAACATATAGTTTCATCACTAAAAGAAAACACAAATTTGACATCAATTTAATAATGCAATTATATTGTATTTTCATTCAACAAACTGTCTAATAACAAAAAAATCCATATATATATTTTTATCTATCTCCATTTTTTACATCATACTAACTCAACCTCAACCCTCGTACTTAATTGTATAAACTATTTTTTATTTTATTTTATAGTATATCTCACATCAGATTATTTAACAAATTCAACTCTTTTTTAAAGTTATTTATTTATTTTTACAATGGGTTTATGTGAATTCACTTCATACCGATTTCATCTATGGCATCCTCGATTATCTCAACCTTTTACTTGCCTGGTATCAATTCTTGGTTGTGATTTGATATAAACAATGCTATGGGATTTTATTTTTTATGTACAATGCATTCGGATATGCCCTCAACAAAACGCATTTGTTAGAACCTATGAACTGTGTATGTCCTTAATGAAGAACCAGATAAACACTTCAAACAACAAATTTCTTTGTCTTTTTAACTCCAAAATTGTTAGAAAATATATACTACCACCATGTCAAGTTATGCGCATTTTTTTTTCGCTTTGCTTTGAAGAAGCTTTCTTAGGACGCCAAATAAAAGGCTGAAAATCTGTGGAAAACAGCTATAGAATGCCCTTTCAGGCTAAACTTTGGCACAAGAACGAGGCAAACAGCTTGCATAATTTACTGCTCCTTCAAATGTCTATTAATTCCAAATATCCATCATTATTATGCACTTACAAACACTCAGTAATATGACTTCACTAATTGTAATGAGATTAGTTTTCTTTATGTGTGCTTTTGCTGCCATAGCCAGGGCAGCTAATTCTTCTGCTTCATCTAATACTTCTGTTTCCATCTCACCTCCTGTAGGAAACAAGTAAGTAGATTGACTAATTTTATAGTTCATAATGTTCGCTTAAAGGTTTTTGGATTAGATTTTGTGAATATTTTTTTTCAATCAACGTTTCAGATCACTTTTCATGATCCATATTGATTAATCGTTTGTTTTATATTATGTTTATTTCTTATTTAGATTGTTGATCACACTAAAAAGCCGAGGCGTGCAAGTTTACAAGTGTCAACAAAACCTTTCATATACTCTTGATCATGCCACTGCAGACTTGTATGGATTGTTGGATTTTAGATATTTGTATCCAAAAGGTCAACATTATTTCCTTGATAATGCAGATGGACAAGGAGGCAAGCCTACCTGGTCCTATTTTGATGGGGAGCACAGGATTACCAGTACAGTCACAGGTCAGTGGCAATTCAACAAAAACTCTTTAATAAAAGGAATGGGTTTTTACAGCCCATTATAAACTAAAACAAAAAAAATTAAGCACTGTCTGAGAATAAAACTTAACTGAATTTTATGCGTTTGTCTGTATAATGTATATACAATCCATCTATATTGACATCTATATTGTCCGATTTAATGATCAAACAGTTTATAGTAATTTTACATCTTATCCATATTAAAATGGTATGTATCTGTAGATGTAACCCATCTTCAAGAAAAAGACAATGCATCATCATCATTTTAGAATTTTGAGCTTCAAAATGGTCAGATGAAAGATAATGTCATTAATTTTCAATTTGAACATGCATGATCCATCCTTTATTCACAATTTGATTTCTTCGTTACAGTCAAGTTTCAATTTTTTATTCGATTTGAAGTTTTGAACATGATCTATCCTTTTTCACAATTTGATTTTTTTCATGATAGTCAAGTTTCAAGTGATCAAACAGCTAATAATGATTTTACATCTTATCTATTCTTAAAATAGTAAATAATTATTCTATTTTTTATAACCAACCAAAAAAAAAAAAAAATAGTTTTCCTTCCCTTCTCTGTTACTGTAACACATATTTGTTCTGTACATCCTACATAGCCAAATTGAAAAGTTGGATAGTTTTAATATATTCTTTTCATACTTTTTAACCTTATAAGTTAAACTTATTGTGTATGATATCTAACCTTCACTTTAAGGAGATACTAATATGGTGAACCGATGTTGATAGAATATACCATAAGACTAGAAGTAGATTTAAGAATGATTGATTAGATGTGGGCTTTGCAGGAAAAGTGATTGGAAGAAAAGAAGAGTTAGGCACAGTCCCAGACCTACTGCTGCAAGCAACTTCCCACAGTGGCCCTGGTGACTTTGATAAGATCTCTTATATCTCAAGATCTAAAAGTAAAGGTGGTATTCCACAAACAGGGTGCAGTAATGCAGGACAACTCATTCAAGTAAATTATGAATCATTTTATAGCTTTTACATAAGAGAAAAGAGTAAACCTGTTGGTCTTCCCTTGACTCTCTCAATTTCAAATACAAATGTACCTATAAACAGCTACTTTGGTCGAGGCATGCAAATATACTCCTTCAATGGCTCTGCATGGATTTTAAAAAATGTTTCAGCTGAACTGTCATCAATTCCAGGACAAGAGGTCATTGGAAGGCATTATTTCCTTGGTGAGCCAGATTTTAATGGAGGGAAACCCACATGGGAAACATTCATGCCCTACAGTAGGGTAACTGCAAAGCTTCAAACTCAAGTAGTAGTTGACCCAAATTGTGTTCCATGGCTTTCTTTGCAAGCTACAAGTCATATGGGCAGCATGTAAGTTTCTCTGCATATTTTTTTATTTATATAAAATTATGTCAAAATGAACATATGGAATAAGGAGGCTTATTTTCAGTAAATTATACACATTTAGTGGGTACTATTGGCCTGACTGTTATTTTATTGTTAATATTTTTGTAGATACTTGTTGGGATCTGTCTCTTATGTGCAAAGAATTTCTACAACTGGGGGAAAACCTCCTCAGAGCATTGATGGAGTCCAAATTGGAGATATCTACATGTCTCCTTATACAGCAATATATTGGTTTTATGAATCCAAATGATTTGTGTTTTAAGCATTGTGATGCTTTTGGAAAACAAGATGTAATATTAGGTGAGCTTCATTTATATTGATCTTAAGTTTTAATAAAATAATCAAAATTTATTTGGTTTAAATTATAGTTTTTTTAATATTATTTGTTACATTTTAATAAATATTTAATATGGAGAAAAAAATTAAGTTGTTAAGATGTTGTTCTTGTCATTAAGATTCAAACTCCATTGATGTGTAAGTGTTGGAGTATTTATGTTGGGGATGAGGTCACCTATTTGTGACCTTACTGTTCATTGCTCTAGAATTGCTCTAGAACAAAAGCTTTTACCCCTCTAATAAAAAAATATGAAGAAAAAATATATTAATAAATAATAATATACAATATGATTAAGTTTTCTATTATATTTTTTTTTCTAAAATAATTTTATGGATAAAATATTTTAAAATGAATTTATTTCAAAAGAATTATTAAATAAATGTTCAAATGATATATTTATTTTAAATAAGATATAATAATTTACTGTAATTAGCAAAAAATAATATTAAAGAATTTTTCATAAAAATAATTTGAGAATAATTTTCAAGAAAGAAAAATTGAATTTTATAATAATAAAAGATAATAATAAATTTATAATTTTAAAAATGTATAAAATATAAAAAATAATAATAAATTTATAATTTTAAAAATGTATAAAATATGTGACTCCACTAATTATATATAATTTGATTAGGCATCATAATTTGTGTATTTTAATTAAAATTTTATAATTGTTTTAAGATAAGAAAAAAAATCATTCTTATTAAGCATGTATTTAAGATATATATAAGTTGTATTCAATAACTTTAACTTCATCACTAATTAATCATTTAAATTAATTAACATTTCAAAAATATCACATTTAAATTTTATTTTTTTATAGCATCATTGATGTATATAATCTTTATAATGCATTTTTAAATAAATAAATGAATGATAAAATAGACTAATTTTAAAATAGTATATTTCTAAAGGAAAAAGTGAATATTTAATCTTTCTTACATTTATTTTGAGCTTATACCAAGCTTTATCTTGTTAACCTAATAATCCATACACATTGTAATTCAAACATGTTTCAAACATATGATCATATCCCCAAAACATACCTTTCACTTTATACTTAGCCAAACCTTAAGCCAAATTTAGTTATTTCCATTGCATCCATAAGGATGAAAATAGATGAGTAACATGAAATATTTTGCTTTATTTTGATTAAGGGTTAAAAATGGGTTTTGATGGGGCTCGAAACCTAGAACAAAGAAAGGCAAGCTGCAATTAAAATACATCATAAATCATCAGCAACCCCGCAACAACCACTAAAGATAGATCAAGACTACACACACTGCATCAAACAGGCAAGCAAGGGCAAGAGAACCTTTAACAACCCGGTTTCAACTGAGACCAGTAACCCTTTTAGATACAACATAACCCGCCTGCATCTGCCAGGCATCAGCAAACCAACCGCTCATGGAAGACACCCCAGAGCCAAAAAACATAATCTACATGATAGTGTAAGACACCATCAAACCCTTAATCACAAACAACAATACCTCCTAAAATAGTTAGGCATCCAAGCAACCAATCTGCCACAAAAAATATTCTCATCATCCAAAACTAAATCCAAACAAACAAAGCACTTGTTCGCCTCCCTGTAGCACCATCCCACTCTTTCAACCATCCCAACATCCACCTCTAAAGGATAGGGCTTGCCTATGGCAGAGAGGAAGAAAAGGAGCACCTTCCTACCAAAATCACTACACTCTTGCCCACGAAAGCTCCACCTCAACAGGACAGCTATCACCTTTGCCTCAATAGAAGAGGGTTCCACCTCAGAAGGAACAATCTCCCCCTCTATAGGAGACTTAAGCTGAAAAACCCAATGACAACTGACTTCGGTAGGAAGGGCAACCACATCTTCCTTAAGCATCACGAGCCACAGGAACTAACAGGAAGGAACAAGACACGTGACAAAAAAAATGGGCCAACGAAGAAAACTCAGCCAACAACAAACCCACATTAGCTAGCCCACAAAGCATAAAAACAACATGCATCTTCCACCAGAACCCCAAAAAAACCATCGATAGAGAACAACCTCCTAGCATAAAGATAAACTTCACCAACTCAGGGGGTTCATAGCCAAAAGGCCAAACAAAAAAATCTGCAACCCCAAACAAAGGGGGAGCAAAAACAACAGCCAAAAAGCCACCACAACACCAAACAACAAGAAACTTAGCTAGGTAAACAAAACCAATAAGATGAGAAACCTAGACAACAACTCCTCCTTAGACCAAGAGGAGGCAGCACAAAACTGAAGCAAAAACCACCACTCCTTAAGAGGGAAACCAGAAGCCAAAGCTCTCCAAGAGCAAGAGCCCCCAAAAGGACGCCACCAAACCAACAGCTGAAAGGGGCTGAGGGACACCAAGAGGATCTAGGAAGGAGAAAAAACCAGCATGAAGAACACCCAAGCCTTCCTATTACGTCGAATAGGAACAAGAAAAGGCCCATCCAACCACCAAACCACCCCAAAGAACCCTGAGCACACTCCCACCAACTGCAAGCAAAGAAACACAAACAAAACACCAGGAAAAAAGGGTAAGTGGGAAGAACAACCTCCACCCACACCAAGACCCACAACACCCAACAACAACAACCACCTATCAAGTTGCAGGCAGAAGTGAGAGACACCCAAGAGGAGGTTAGAAACAGAATAGACAAGCAAGAGAAACCACCAACCCTTCCTATTACGTCGAATAGGAACAAAGATTAGTCCATTTTGCACGCAACAATCCTCAAAGAGACCTCTCCCACAATAAGGTAGGTAGCCCCAAAGAAAGGTAGAGAACAACCTCCATCCTAGCAACAGAGCGAAAAATACCCACCAGCGCCACCAGTTGCACCATCTTGAATGGCCCCCTAGAGGGAAAAGAGAGCCAAAATCCACACCCTCCCAACACCGTGCCAAACACCAGCACTGAGAGACCAAAAGACCACCCATCCAGGTCTTCATCCTCAGCGTCGCCTCCATTTCCCTTAGCTGCATCACCTCCATCTCCCATAGCTGTGTTCAAACACCAACACCCAACCTATTTCCTGCCCGTCACCCGCGCTCTTCTCTTCGCCTCCATCCTTGTTAAAAAATTTTATTTGTTTATAGAGTGAAAAATGTATTTTTCTTTGTTTACAAAGTAAAATTTCATACATGATGTGGAAAAGAATCATTGCCTATTTCATAAGGTCAAAATTTATTCCATGAGGAGCGAAATTTCAAATCCAATGATTGGAGTTTGTCTTGTACTTCTAACTTTTTCCTTCATTGAAAAATCAAAAATTATATTCTTAATTGAAAATTAATATTAACATTTATATAATTGTAAGAATGATATTAATGTTAATATTAGGTGCTATTATAGTTTATGTAACTAACATTTTGTTCCACTACCTTAGAAGTAAATGATTATGTAAATTTTGTATTAATATTTAATATTTACAAAATATATGTAAATTGTGTTTAATATGTAGCTTCCATTTCATCTCATTAAACTAGAATATAGACATGCAATATGCTAGAATATAGACATTATTTATTATAAGTGTTGTATTTTATACAATAATTGATTTATTAATTTAATTTAATCAAATTTAATTTTTAAAGTATATGAGAAATTTGTATTCTTAATTGAAATTAACACAATAAATTATAATACTATTTCATCAAAAATTATGTCAGAATAATAATACATAAATAATCTATTTGTTTATCATTCTAATGATGGATCATGGATCATGGAGTATGTTGAAAAGATGTAGAGGCTTGAGCACATAAATAATCTATTTGGAGGTAAGTATATAGAAATGGAGGATTAAAAAAAGATCAAAAGTGGCATATTTTTGTATAATTAATTGAAATCAAACTTCATGAGTAATATAATAAAAAAATTAAATATAATAAAAATAAGAATTTTAATACTTCAAATATGTTTCTCAACTACTAAAGTTTTTTAAATTTTTGCTTAAGGTCAAATATCTATTTAATATATCATTAAAAAAATCAAAGGATATACGTTTTTAATTAAGGTATAATAATTTATCGTAAGAAGAAAAAAGTATTTAATATTAAATAACTATCTTTATAATAATTTTTAAATATTTTTATAAGAGAAATTTTAAACTTTATCAAAAAAATAGAAGAATTTCATCATTTAAAAAATGTATAAGTATATAGGGAAAATGTTCGTTAAATGCAACTATAAAAAAAAAAAGATTAAACTTCACAAATGGTGCACAAATGTTTACCATTCACGATCAAAAGCAAAGACACAAAGGACTAGACTTCTCATAAAATGGAAGTCATTTCGAAGGATGAAGAATATAAATTAATGATAAAATAGTGGAAGGTGCCTAGAGAAAAGAGATGGAGAATCAATTGTAGACTTTTAACAAAGAGAATTGGGGCAATTTAGAGCTAATCGTAGAAAGAATGATCCTAAATATAGGTCTTGTAATTTTTTGAAACACCAAGGATTTGAGTGCGGTTGATCATATGGAAATCATAGGGAGTATCCCCAATCCAATTTGATTAGGATAAATTTTTGGCCTCACTCAAACTTTGTCTAAGAAGGTTTTCAAAGTCAAAAAATATCTAATCTAAGATAGCCTTGAATTCAACAATACAATCTTATATCAAAACCCTTCCTAGAGTACAAAATTCAAAATGGAAAAGAGAAAATTATTTCAAGGTAAAGTCACAGGCCTCTTTGGTAACCATCATGGTCATTCCTTCTCGAGATTTGTTACTAGAGCTAATAGAATCCCCTTGAGGACAAAAGGTAAAGGAAAAAGTGTTCTTTAGTTGAAACTTACAAAAAAAAATCAAAACTCAATTTAAAATTTGAAACGAATACATTTTTTCTTGACATGGGTGAGTTTTTGACCTACTTTGGAAAAACTATCCTGTTGGTGTTTAGAAAACTAGGGACCGTGACCAAAATTGGCAACTCGCCTAATTTTTTTTCTTATTAAATGTGAATTTGTAGATGAAAAAAGAAATAGATTATCAATGGTGCTCCATGGGTTATGAATTGTGTAGGAATTATATATCAAGGACTGGGATCCAAATTTTAATCCACTAAACCGTGAAGTTGTCATCACATGTGAGTTAGGTTATATAGCCTACCATTAAATACTAGTCTAATTCCACTTTGAGGGAGATTAAGAATAGTTTGGATTCTTTTATGGTAGTTGATAAGGACCTATATCACAAGGACTTCAGAATTTATGCATGAATATGTGTTAATCTTAATTTGACAAAAGGAATCCTTGAAAATATCAAAATCTAATGCAAAGATATGCCTTGGTTGCAAAAAAATTGAGGTTAAGGTTTGAAATATTTAACTGTATCTAAGGGTACCAAAAAAGCTCAAGAAGAACCTACCCTTCTTCCACAACCTCTAAGAGCTCCCTTCATCAATTTTAGGTTAAATAATTCAAAGGGAAATAATTTAAACGAAGAATACTTTAATATGAATCTAAAAAAATTGTTAAATTTTCCTCTAGGCATTAATACTTTTGGTGTTACCTTGGATATTTTTGGGATCTTAAAAGGAAATAAGGATGTTGAAACCCCTAACAATTTTGTTTTAGGTACATTGATTGAAGGTTTTTTTGGGGGAAATAGAGATGGGGAAGAATTAATTATTATTGAAAATAATGAGCATGGGGTGCAAGTAGAGGATTTCCTTGCTTGAAAATGTGATGAAGGATGACATTAACTCTTTGGAAACAAGGGAGATTATTCAAACCACCTCTTGAATCAACAAACTATTGTGGGGATCAAAAGAAGAAAGAAATAAAATCAAACAAATAATTATTAACTCTAGAAGGAGAACCACAAGGTCAAATAAAAATAAAAGTGATGTTGAGGTATAGGAAGGGAATTCCCCTTCCTAGTGAACAATGAATACAACTTCTTGGAATCTTAGGGGCATTAATACCCCGAAAAAACCACTTAGTTAAGTTCTATAGATATGGATATATTTTTTATTTAGGGAACAAAACTTAAAATCAAAGAGGTTGAGCTTTTGGAGTTCAAGATAAAAATATGGAAGGGTTTTTTTGTTGAGTCCAATAGGGCCTCAAGGGATCTAGCTACTCCCTAAAAAATCAAAAAGGTTAATTTGGAGTTGATGGGGATTTATTTGATTAGAAAGTAGAAAAAATTAACTTGTTTTCTCTCTTGAGCTTTTGGAGTTCAAACTAGAAAGATGGAAGGATTTTTTTATCGAATCCAATAGGGCCTCAAGGGGAATGGCTACTACCTCACAAACCAAAAATGTTAATTTGGAGTTGATGGGGATTTATTTGATTAGAAAATTAAAAAATAACTTGTTTTCTCCCTAGTATGTAATTATTTTTAACTAAAATTTATGGACCTACTCTATATTCTTGGAAAATAAATTAGGTGATCCAAATTATAAATATGGAGGCAATACCTACCATGCAACCTATAGTATTGTGAAATTTTTATAGAGAACAACAAACTCAAAAAGAGATGTATGCAGCTCCAAAATTGAATTATTTACATTCAAAACTGAACTTTGTACATTGCAATAAGGATTTCAATAGTCACCACAATGTTTGGAATTTGAAAATGAAAAGTTGAAACAATAAAACATAAAAAAATTCAAAAAACATGTATTTTTCTACCCCAACTTGGCGGGGTCATAACTCCTAGCCTGATGATTGTAATATGAACTTATCTACCTTGTTGGAAAGGTATCGAAGAGATCTAATTTTAGTACCTTAAACCCAATGTTATTCCATTTAAGGAACCGATCTGACAATCTCAACCCCAAATTCTACTCTAAAGACCTGTAAAAATGTGATTTATGAAAATGTAAAAAATACCAAAAAAAAGAATTTTCAATATTTTCCATCTCTACTTGAGCTAACACCGATGGATCACATCTAGGTTTTTTTGGATTATTCCTCCCCCCTTGAAAGTCAATAGGCTCCATTGAATTAATGTGTTGCAAGAGACAAGGAAATTGTACTTTAATCTATTCCCTAGCTAACCACTTGCCCTAGTGAGAAAGTTGATCGACTTGAACCACACAGTAGAGATGGATTCACTGATTTTTAGAGTCTTTACAATGACTTTGGTGACATGATCACTCTGTAATGGAGTAGTGGTTTTTGGATTCAATTTTGTAGCATGAATGTGCTCAGTGGCCTGTGAGATGTCCAACAAAGGAGCAAAAAAAGGTTTTAACAACTCCACATTGAAAACTGAATGTATCCCTAGAATGGTAGCAAATTAAGCTCAAATAGACTTTCACCAATTTTTTTGATAATGTTATATGGGCCATAGTTAAGAGTGTTGCAAGAATGAAAATACTGAATGTGTTGAGGAAAGTGTGCAAGTGTTGTCATTGATGTCAATCGATCGACTGTTTATCTACTAGTTAATGTTGGTTGTATATGTCGAGGATATTGAGAAAATTGTAATAAAGATATGTTGCATGTGTTTAGTGGTTACTCTATTTTTGGGTCCAACTTTTCTCCTATGGTTGTGCGGTTCAGATATGTTGTTCATGGTTGTTAGTAGATGTCATATCCAAATTTTTGGTTGCTAATTTGTTGTACAATGCAAGTTGTGTTCACCAATTGTGAACTATGATTTTGTGTGTTTTTGGTTGAGGTCTAAGAGAATTATTGTTGGTCTGGATTTCTCTTTGATGAAGTCTTATGACTTGTGGTTCTAGAGTTGTGTTTCCCTAGTGCTATTGAAGATAGGTTCGACATTTGGAAGATTCTTGCTTAATGGTTCTATGTGTTTTACACTAGTTTGGCCGACATTGTGTGAAATACTACTTTTGAGGATGATGAAGCGTGTTGGATCTTTTTGGGTCCCTTGAAGTGTGTGTTTGGGTCACCCTCATTCTAATTCCACCCTAGGATGTTTTGTCACTGACCTAATTTGAATTTGAATTTGGATGGCTGACTTTTGATATGTTCCAAAGTTGAAGATGGTATAAATGCAAGATGAGTTCATGGTGAAGATGGGATGCAAGAGTGAAGAAGTAGAAGGATGAGAGAAAAGATAAAGTGTAGTTTTATGTAACATTGATTCTATTCAGTAAGTGGGTGTGTTGAGAGTGTGGAAGATCAATGTGAAGCTTAATGGTGAGTTTCTAGATGTAGTGAGCAGAAGGCGAACTCTATCATTCATGCATGTGTGCAAATAATTATGGTGGAATCCTTTGTTGCATTGGGATTGTAGTCTCTCTGTAACAACTCTTCTTTGTCTTCTTTGTATCTCTGTGGCAATGAGCCTTGTTTTAGGCAATGAGCCTTTTGTAATCAATTTTGACACTCTCTATAGTGGGAGTTGATCCTCACCATGGTTTTTCCTTTTTTGGGTTCTCCACGTAAATATGGTGTTATTGTGTTTATGTGTTGGATTTAAGTTTCTGCATTGGAATTTGATGATTAATCATTTAAGCAGTATTAAGGATTATTTCTGGTGATTGAATTAAAGGCCTAATTCTATGACAACTAATTCATAGCCCCTCGAGCAGTTGTCCTATTCAACAATTGGTATCAGATCTTGGTTCCTTGGTGAAGAGTTTAACCGCTTGAGGAAGGTTCAGTATGGATGAAAAAATGGTTTATGATTATCCGAGGTTCAATGGAACTAATTATGGTATCTAGAAATTATTGATCAGGGATAACATTAAGAACCCCCCCCCCCCTTGGCGAAGGTGTAAAATCCTACAAAATCTTTCCCTTTATTTGAATTTTTTTATTAATTTTCCTGCCGAATCTTATGCACATTATTAAAAAAATTATAAAATCCTAGCGAATCTTAATGAATAATTGGTAAAAATAATAATCACAGTGGTGAATCCTAGTGAATAATCACTAAAAAGATTAATTGCAATGGTGAATCTCTCCTTAAAAAAATTGCATGGTTGGTGATAGTTTGTCGTTAGGTCCCATTACTTTAGAATATAAAACATCAATAAGTCGATCGGGCAGTGTCCAAGGCAGTTTGCAATAGAAGACAACTTAGATAACTCTTTTTAGATTTTTTGGTTTCTTAAAGACAACTAAAATTAATTTTAGTCTAAGGTCGTCTAACTACTTAACTAGAAAAAAAATTATTATAAGAAAACTAGAAATATTAAACTAGAAAGCATAAGATAACTAACTTAGAAAGCATGACAACTAAATTAGAAAGCATGGAAATAATCAAACTAAAAAGCATGTGAACTACGAAAGTAGCAAGGCTTGCAAATAAACTTGGAAACATCTAATTAGTACAGCAAGTAATAGTTTATGATGACTAACATACTACGGAAAGAACAAACAACAAGTGATCTAGAAATTTAGACTCTAATGACTGTATTAACATTTTTTATAAGATTATCATGTGCAAGAAACTGAACTTCTACTTAACATGCATTCAATGAAATGATAGGAAGTAAATAATCATCTATTTTATCTAGCCTCCCTTGAGTGGCCAACTTGTGGGCTACTATGGTTGTTCTTAGATCACATCCACAGTTGATTCAGAAGTTCCTCCATTACAGATAATTTCCCATAACTCAACAACTCAGAAATGGATATAAGGTAATTTATTTATTCATAAGTATTCAGAAATCATATTGACAACATAACATTACTATTTCACACTTATCTTTTTCTTATGGAAATTACATCTTTATAGAAAAACTCTGACTAAGTCCTAGATTTTAGATGGCATAGATAACCATTGAAAAAGTCTTTAACCAATTTACAACAACTTTCATATCTGTAAAACCCATTACATAAACATTAAAAAGGCTTGAGATGAGCCATGAAGTCTTTGACTTAAAAACATAATAGAAATTAAACTAACAACAACTACATCTTCAGTTCACCAACCTAACGTTCAGGAGCAGGTTCCCAACATATATCTTCAATCTTTACTAAGGCACGTGTTGGTTAAATGTTGTGCAATAGCTGCATGATGTATGATTATTGCTCTACAAAAACACTCAAAACAACCCATTAAATCCGTATTGGTAGATTACTTCAATAAATCAAAAGAAATAAAGTCTGTACATCTTTCTTTAAAGATAAACAATTATTTCTCCTAAAGTTTAATTAATTGGCAAAGACTGAGGATTGAGCACATATGAATAGGCTTTTCTGCTATTATTATGATGAGGTTATTTTTACCTCATCATTTTCTTCCCCTCCTAGTTCCTTGTAGGTCATCCTGCTCCATGGTTGTAGCCAAGTCGGAGACTGTCATCATATCTTTTTTTCATTTTCTCATCTAATAGAAGAGCTTAAAAGGTATCCTTAAAATTTGTAGGCCTACCATTAGGTGATCTCATTTGAAGTCCCATAGTTCTCTCAGCTTGAGGATATTCTCTGTTGTGCTCCTACCAATGAATCTAATTTCTCATAGTGGACAATAGATCTCTCAATTTTACTTCACCAACAAATAGATTAATGAAGAAATCAATATGATTTTCTAATAAAAGATCCTGAATAAATAACTCACAAAGCAAATCTTTATCTTCAAGAGTTGATTCCACAAATATTTTAACAAATTCCTCATCATTAGGCTCATATGGCTGATCATTATAAATTTTGAATAGTTTCCACCTTATCCATTGTTCATTTAGAAACATTGAATATAATCTTGATGACCTTCTACAAGATAAAAAACATTCAACCAACTGACATGCATCCTGCTTCCCTTTATAAGCCCTATGAAATGATTCCTTTAGAAGTATCAACTCTTTTTTCAATCTGTAGTTCTCAATCTTAGCATCTCTTAAGAAATAGCACCTTTCCATCCATTTCATAAGTAATGGAGGAATTCGGACCTAGAACCATTCAATTACAATTGGCTCAGTTTGGATTTCCTTTGATTTCATTTTTGGTTTAGCAGTGCTTTCCTGTAAGTCTTGTTCTAATTCTACAATTTTGCTAAGAGAAGCATTTAATTCTTCTTTTTGTGTTTTCTTTTCTTCCTCAAAATCTGAAAAACATAAGCATAAAATTCTTTTTCAACATTTCAATTTCTTTATTTTTGTCAAAAATATCAGCATTATAGGTCCTATTTTCTTGAGTCAACTTTTGAATTTGTTCTTTCAATTCATGAATCAATGTATCTTTTTCTTGTACTTGCAGTTTCAAACCCTGAATTTCTTGATCTATTTTACTTATCACAACAACATGTACTATTAGCTCTTCTTCTTGCAATTCAATTTGTCCCTTGTTTTTGTATAATTGTTTTCTCAGATCATCAATTTCTACTCCGACTTTTTCCATTTCAGCATTAGTATTTTCAATTTCAATAGTCTCTACAACTCTATTTACAATGGGAGATAAGTGGCTTAAAATATTATATTCCCCTTCTTGTTCCTTTTCTTGAATTTCCTCAGTGAGGGCTTCTTCTACATATTATGAGTGGGAAGGAATTTCCTCAACAAAATTTTCTTTTTCTAGAGGCATTTCCACATTATTGATAGGATCAAAATTCTCAATGGGTTTTGTTGGTCTTTTGGGCTTCTTTTTCTTTGCACTACTCTCTATACTTTGTACTAGAGTTTATGTGGATTCAGAGGATAAGCGTTTTCTTCTCCTTAGGGGAGGAATATTCTGGAAGGTGACAAGAATTTTTGTTTCCCTTTTCCTCAAGGGAATGTCCATATTTGGATAGATGATTTCAACATCCTCCGGCTGATCAGGGGTTTTAAATTCTTCATTCAAAGATTTTGGTACTTCTTCGCCAGGGGTTGTGGGAATTGGAGTTTTTGGAGCTTGAGAGCCCTCGGGGGAAATTGCTCCAGAAGGTGGAGCAGCTTGTTTAGACATTTCCCCTAGTTTTGATTTTCTTTTAGCTGAGGACTTTTCAATTTTCCATAAAAAATTATCCCACTTACTTTTAGATGTCTTATGGAAATGATATTTGCAAATTAATTGTATTAACCCATGATGTTTAAGTGGCCCTGACCTAGTCTTGTATCTTTCTATAGAATAATTTATAGAATCACACAAAAATCTTGGCAAATTAACCCTAAGAGTAGGGTTTTCCTTTCCATGGCGCAAATGGATTAGCATGTGAAATGAAGGTCCTACCACTATAGTGAGTTTTCCTTCATAGGTGAAATATTTTATAATCCAATCCACTGCAATTCCCTAGGGCTCTAGTATAGAGGCTCTTTGAAATCCCTTATTTTGACCTCTAGTACTAATGACTATCATAGGGTGAGGGTCTCCCTCTCTAAGGAATAATTTAGATAATTTTTGATATGTGATTTGAGAGGTCTCTGAAAATTTAATGTTTGGATTATTTAACCCAGATAGACGAGAGATAATTTTTGGAACCACCTTGAAGCACTTTCCATGAAGTATCACCTGACCATTTGAGTAGTTCTCTGCAAACGCATTCACCAACTTTTCATTATATCCCTCAAACTTCCTGATGAAGTCTAGCCAACCCGCCTCCTCAAACAGATGAGAAATATTACTTAACCCCAATAAATTTTCCACAAAAGCTAGCTGAGACTTCTTTTTGCCACCCCCCATTTTTCTTATTTTTCACCCTGCTGAAGAATTCAACAATGCAAGAAACTTGTACACAACTATTTTTTGAAAATATAATCTACCAAGATTATTTATTTGTCTTGCTCGGAGCTTATTGTGCAATGATATTAATCTGCAAGGAGGCGTGCAAAAATCTTGTTGTACTAATATTTGATCTCCGAGTGGCACAAATTACTAAATTAGGAGGCAAGTTTATGCCAATTAATTACACTTTATTTGAAAATAACTACTTACTTAAAGAAAAAATTAGTACTTACTTGCATTCTATGATCGCTCGAAGATCTCATACCTTTATTGATTTGACAAGATGACGCGATGGTATTGGTTGAGGTGACGATGGATTTATTATGACATGAATGCAGAAGCTTATGAATGATGGAGTCATTGATGAGGGCAGGCTATAAATGGAGGCTTTATTTATGATGAGAAAAAATTTATTAAAAAAACACGAAGGTGTGTGTAGTGAGATGTGATAATTAAAGCATTGAGGAATTTCAAATTTATGGAAAAGGTGGCAGGATGAAGATGGATAAGTTTCAGGGTACGCAAATGAGGACGCACTCGAAACTAGTGAATAAGTTCTGGAGCATGTGGGAGGCATGCATTCAAACCGTAGAAGGCAGATAAGTTCTGGAGCATCGTTGAAAGATGCATCCAGGGAGGCAACGAAATGACAGTTCCAGAGCATCGTTGAAAGATGCAATCGGAGCAGCTACAAAATGAAGGTTCTGGAGCATCGTCGAAAGATGCAGTCGGAGCAGCAACAAAATGAAGGTTTTGGAGCATCATTGAAAGATGCAGTTGGAAAGAAGAAGAAATGGTGGTAACAATGAAATTGAACTTTAGGAGCTTTGAACCACTCTATAGGAATAAATTTTTGACGTGGTGAGTTGGTGTGCAAGTTCCGGAGCATTGGGCGTGAGGACCATCAAGTTCCGGAGCACTAGGCATTTTGGACTATCAAGTTCTAGAGAATCTTGAAAAGGTGCTCTAAAATTTATTTCTTCCTTATAAGAAATCCTGCAAAATGGAAACAAAAATCAACTAAGTCCAAAAAGAAGAACTGATGAAAAATGCTTTTAAAAATAAATTGGTACACATGTATTTTTATTACAATTTTTCAATATATATATATATATTTATTTATTTATTTATTTAACAAAAAACTAGATAGACTCTACCTTGGTAGAGTCAATGCATTG
>CM021109.1:584422150-584596026 GCA_007115665.2 Sequoiadendron giganteum
CCCTATAGAACTATGGAGTTCATGGTTGTAGTTTTGTTGGAGGTAAGGTAGGCTCTCATCCCATGTGTGAGGATTCTTTGAATGATACATTTGTAAGATGCGATGATCATTTGATTTACCACCTTTGTTTTTCCATCTGTTTGAGGATGGAATGTTGTATACTTCATCAACTTTGTGTCCATCTTAGCCCATAGTGAAGACCAAAAATTGTTGATGAATCTATTGTCCCTATTAGAAATAATGTTTTTTTTTTTTTAAATGAACCCCAACATGTTCAAAAAATAGCTTAGCAATCTCTTCTACAAAAATCATCTTCTTGCATGTCACTATAATAACCATTTTGGAAAACCTATCTACCACCACATATACACAATCATGACCCTATCTGGTAGTTGGAAGCCCAAACATAAAAACCATTGAAACTTACTACCATGTTTTATCATGGATATGTAGTGGAAAGTATAGGCCTTGTTTACGATTTGTAGGCTTTGCAATCGCACATGCTACACAAGCTGGAATATATAAAATGATACTATGTTTCATTTTTTTCCAATAGAAGCATTTTTGAAGGATAAAAATGGGCTTACCAATTCCAACATGGCCTACAATATGACTTTAGTGTGCCTCCCATATCATCTTTTTTTGTTCTTTAGTGGGAACACATATGTGACCAACATGACAAAACATTCCATCTTGCAAGTGAAAATCAAGGACAAACTTGTCTTCTACCAATTTGTTGTAAATTTCAGCAAATTCAACATGAAGCCAACACCATTGTCAATGTTGCAATTGGAGGCCTGATAAAAAAATCTACCACTTTGTTATTGCTTCCCTTGTCATGACAAATGTTGAGGTGAAATTTTTGTAGATAAGAAGACCACCTTTGATGTCTATGTAGTGTAGAAATTTATACTCCCTTGTAGGTGATAGTACAATTTCATGCTTATTTTGGATCTATTTTAGTGACCCTTGATTTTGTTCATTTTCAACCCTCCTAAATAGGCCCTAATTCCCTTTTATTATGAATTTTGAGGCCTATTTTATTGTTTTCTAACAAATTACAAGCATTGAATAAATGCAAAAAAAATGTGTCCAAAGTGTAAAATGGTTGTAAACTTCAGCATTTTGTTACTCAAATACCATGACACTTAGAAAATTTTCGTCTGATCCTATGGGATCAAGTTGGGCCCCTCTACAATAACCTCTCTTGGTTTTTTATCTCGGAGGAATTTTCCCTTGGTGGCAAGTTTTCACTTGGGGAGAAAGTTGTCAAATGCAAGTAGTTGAAAGTTGCTAAGTGGTGCAACTTTCATTCTACAGCTCATGTGACCAAACAGATTGTTCCAATGCATCTGAATAGGTATGTTTATGCTAGGCATGGTCCTCTTTCACACCCAAACACGTAGAATCGCTCTGAGCTACATTCAACCAGATCGATCCCTTAAGGGCCTAAAGTGAAAAATGGTTGTAAACTTCATGTTGGTGTAATTAAATATCTTGTACCTTGTTCTAGGTCATAATTACACCTAGTTAAGTTTACTTAGGGACCACATAGGAGTTGTTGGAGAATTTCCACCTTTGGTGGACTTATCATGTTATTACTTTATCACCTCCACCTTTTATGGACATATCATGTGATTAGGTTTCCACCTTTTGTGGGTGATCCACTATTTGTGGTGGTTATCACATTATCACTTTCCACTTTAGGTGGAGTGATAACTTTTCATTGTTGTCTCATGTCATAAGATTATGACACTTGTCATAATCTTATGCACTCCTATGTTCGCACCTTGGCTATATAACCAAGGGGTCTCTCATTGTAAAATCAATTCAAATTCATATCATATCATTGACATTGAATGCAGTTTATTCTTGTCACATTATTTTCTCTCTTCTTTGTGCTTTCCATTTGGTCCATAGATCTTGGCATCCATAGTCAATTCTAACACTTCAGCATGTTGTTACTCGAATACCATGATGCTTAGAAACTTCTTGTTTGACCCTATGGGATCATGTTGGGCCTCTCTACAATAACCTCTCTCGATTTTTTCTATATTGGAGGCATTTTCTCGTGGTGGTGAGTTTTCACTTGGGAAAAAATTTATCAAATGCAATTAGTTGAAAGTTGCAAAGTGGTGCAACTTTCGTTTCGCAGCTCATGTAACCAAATGAACTGTTCCAACATGTTTGAATAGGTATGTTTACGCTAGGAATGGTTCTCTTTCACACCCAAACACATAAAATAACTCCGAGCTATGTTCAACCGGATCGATCCCTTAAGGGTCCAAAGTGCAAAATGGCTGCAAACTTCAACATGTTGTTACTCAGATACCGTGACGCTAAGAAACTCCCTTCTGATCCTATGGGATTGCGTTGGGCCCATCTAAAATAACCTATCTATATTTTTTCTATCTTAGAGGCATTTTCCCATGGTGGTGAATTATCACTTGGGGAAAAAGTTGTCAAATGCAAGTAGTTGAAAGTTGCAAAGTGGTGCAACTTTCATTCTGCAACTCGTGTGACCAAACAAACTATTCCAATGCATCTGAATGGGCACATTCATGCTATATATATGGTCCACTTTCACACCCAAACACGTGGAATCGCTCTGAGCTACATTCAACCAGATTGATCCCTTAAGGGTCTAAAGTGCAAAAGGGAAGGAATCTTTGAATGGCTATTACTCAAAAAATGTGACACTTACGAACTCTCCATCTGAGCCTACGAGATCGCGTTGGGACCCTCTATAATAACCTCGCTCATTTTTTGTTATCTCAAAGTCATTTTCTTGTGGTGTCCAATTTTCACTTGATGGAAAAAGTGTCAAATGCAAGCAGTGTAAAGATGAAAAGTGGTGCAACTTTCATTTTGCAATTTGTCTAACCAAAAAAATTGCCCCAATGTGTCTCGATAGGTACGCTTACGCTAGGCATGGTCCTCTTTTGCACCCAAACACATGAAATTTCTCCAAGCTACGTTCAATTGGCTCGATCCCTTATGATGGCATGGAAAACAATCAAAAAGAGAAACATACACACGATGGTTGAGAAGTCTAAGTTTCCCACACAAAAAGCTTATGATAATTGGAAACTCAAAGTTAGTGGTTGTTGAAGAGTTTGAAGGAGAATATCAATCAAATATCTTTGTTTCTTTATTAATTTTTGTGCATTTTTTTCATTTCCAACCTGTGTATGGGTTCGTACAATAGGAGTTTTCTCTAAGATGATCTGAATCTGTTGTAGAATGGTTTTATATTTGATTAGAATCCATTCTTGTTGAATTCTATTAATTTCCAAGCAACTTAGAAGTAGATTTCTGAAACATGTTTGAACTTGCTCATACGAGGGTTTGAGTGTAATATGTTGAAATAGGCTATTCCACCTATTGTCCAGGTCGTGTCTCGGTGGGATTGGCCTGCTGTAAGTAGGATAGGTAGTAGGTATATTAAAATAGCATTGGTAAATGCATTGGAAGATATTACTAACGGTGCCCCTGTTGAAAATTCAGAATTTAGGCCTTAAAAGCAAGGCTAGAAGAGGTGAAAAGAAGAAATTGCTTGAGAATAGGTTGGAAATAGAGTGAGGTTGGGAGTTTGATGTGTTCAAAAGGTCTGCAAGCATAGGGGAGGTCAAAAGTATGTTATGGCATGATTCCCTAGTTGGGAAAAGAGGGGTTTTCAATGAAAAAGAGAGGTTTGAGGGAGTAAAAGAGGGTAAAGTTAGGGGGCAACATGATTTGGTGGTCAATTAAGTTTTTGCAGCTAGAATGAAGAGTGTTGGAAGAGTTTTTGAGGTTGTATGAGGTTTGGGTTTAGGTTTAAGGGTTTGATTCGCTGGTTCGACCAAAAAATTTTGGAGGGGGGTTCGATTCGTTTTGGGTTCGTTAGTATAAAAAACATGTGAAAATAATATATATATATATATAGCCTAGAAGCATGAATTAGGAATAGAATATCACATAACATCATATAAACAACAAAACCACCATACACTTGAATGTCATTTAAAACATGCATGATAAATATTCATTGTTGAAACTTGAATTGTGGTAGCTTGATATACACAACCTATTGATGCCAGGGTTCAATTTGTATTATTTTGAAAAAAGAAGCCAACTGAGTAGAGTTATCAGCATTCTTCAGAAATCATAAGAATTTGTTTAATACACTAGCCATTTTGATGTCTTCTTGTAGTCTCAAACATTATTTTGTATCATTGTTACAATGGTCTTGAGATTGGTAGCTTAATATAGCTACACAATACAAAATCTAGTTTACCTGTGTAGTGTAATAGTGGCATAGGTAAATTTTTCTTTGAAAGAACCAAAGGGTGACTGTAAAATTGAAGTGTATAAACACATATCTTTTTGTAATATCAAGGATACTTTTTGAAATCCTTTTATGAATCATTTCATGCAATACCAATTGAAAACATGTTTTTTTCTTTTACATAAAGTTTTTTAGCATCAATCAATTAATATTCAAGATAAACCATGAAGGACAACAATGATAAATGCTAGGGATAACCAGTTAATAAGTATACACATGAATAAGTCAAGCATGTACATGTGAATAAAGGAATAACAAGTACTCAAAAACACGTAAGCCTTGAAGTATACACACGAATACATAGTATACACAAATTAATACAAAGTATATGCATGAATACAAGGTATACACATGAAAACAAGTAAGTCACAAAGTATACATTGGAACACATGTAAGTCACAAAGTATACACGTAAGGTGTAAAGTATACACTTTAATACACGTAACTCATATCTATTGAACCATGAATTTAGAATGCAAATATGGACACCATCGATAAAAAAAATTGTATTAACCAAATAGCCATGTAGGTATACATCAATATATGTCGATATAATTATGAAATATAGGTATAAAATAGCCATATAGGCTTACGAGAATGCCATATAGGCATACAATGTCAAATATATCCAATAAAAAATATTTACAAAAATGCCATGTACGCATACAGAAAAGGGCTCTGGAATCAAAAGTCATCACTCTCCATCCCCTCAAAATAAACTCTTGCCCTTTTCTTGTTGATCGGATGGCGATACGTCTATCACTCGTTTATGTTGCAGTCAAGGAGTGCTCCTAGTGCTCCTCCTAGTGCTCCTCCTAGTGTTTAGCTCTTTGTGAAGTTTTATCTGTTACAATAACAAGTAAAGACATTAATATATAGAAATTATATTATAAAAGATGATATATTTAATAAAATAATCACTTACCCCCATCTGATGATCACTCTTCTTGAGGGAAATATTTGCATGCCCAGGCTAAGGTGTGATGAATCCCTGTATAAACCATCCAAATAGAAATTAAACCACGAATCAATAATGGTTTGATTTTTCACTAGAACTAACATCTATAACAACGAATGTAAATTGAAATTTAGTAATTTTCCTCATACCTCCCTTGTTAGAGCCATTGAGGATTCTATAGTAGTTGAAACACTGATCTCCATTTCCCTCGTCACATTCGAAGGTGTCTCTGCTTGCAACAACTGAAAATAAAACAACAAATTATTCAATCACAAAAACTACAATAGTGATCCATGTCATGACTTATAATGTATGATATAATAAACAAAATTTTGAGTACTTATTAAAATATATATTTATGACTATCATTCTTACTATTTTCCCTATCCATATCTTGTTCGAAAGCACGTGTTTTTAGAATTTCACCCATAGTAGCAAGTCGGTGAATTGTTTGATAAAATGCTTTCGTAGACATGTACAATAACTATGGTGGCATAGAGAAGGTAGTGAACTGTTTGAAAAAAATTCCTCAAAGAAATGGGGTCTCGTGGTGATGGAATTCCATTACAAACAAATGCACGTCATGGCATTCCATCACCATAAGACCACATTTCTTTCAGGAATTTTTTCAGACACTTCATTACCTTCTCTATGGTATTATTGCTTACTATTGTGCTTTGATAGAGATTTTTCTAAGCATCCATAGTTTGTTGGAAAGCACCTATTTTAGGCTTTTAGCCATAGCAGCAAGGACGTGAGTAGTTTGATAAAATGCTTTGGTACACATGTATGGAAAATGTGGTATCATAGAAAAGGTGTTGAGTTGTTTGAATAAATGCCTCGAAGAAATGTGGTCTGATGGTGATGGAATGCCATTCCATCACCATCAGACCACATTTCTTCGAGGCATTTTTTCAACCTACTAACTGCCTTGTCTATGCTATTGCTTACTATTATGCTTTGATAGATTTTTTCCAAGCATCCATAGTTTGTTGGAAAGCACTTTTTTTAAGCTTTTATCCATAACCGTGAGGAAATGAACTATTTGATAAAATGCTTTGGTAGACATGTATGGAAAATGTGGTAGCATAGAAAAGGCGGTGAGCTATTTGAAAAAGTGGTGCAGTGCACCTTTACAAGAGCATGCCTCCATGAGGAAAATTTAGTATTTTGAGGGTTAATAAGGCTTAAATAGCCATTTTCGAGTTTGTAATGGTCTTTGGTAGTCATTTTAGGCATAAATTGTAAAGTTGCAGAATTTTAACAAAAGTTGTCAATCAATGTTGCAAAAATGCAAAAAGGTGCCAAGTGGAGGAATATGAAGAGTCAAGGTAGTTGTAGAGGCAATTTTAGGTGCTTAGTAATTTGAAATGATTGGGAAAGTGTTTAAAATATGTGATTCATCATTGTTAGCTATTGTTGAAGCATTTGAAGGAGAAAACTAATAAAATATCATTGTTATACTGTTATTTTTTGTGTTTTCCTCCATCATCTGCCAGTGTACAATTATGTGCAGGTGGTAGTGCATCTTTAATATGTGTGAATTGAAGGAGTTAGGTGTTGGCATCAATTTAAAACTAATTTCAGCATTTGATATTGAGTTTCAAGCTTTTGGTGCCCTGATTTCTCTAAGCGGTCAAAAATAGGGGCTAAGGGTTTGATTGCCCAAATGAACTAAAAATTCCATTCCACCTTTCTGTAGGAATTATTTCTTGGTGGAATGGAACGGTTTGAAGTAGGAGTAGGTGTAGAAGTTAAGGAATTGGTTTGTTTAAGTTTTCGTGTGAGTTCTCCTCGCTGCCCTAGTGAAAACCCACTTTTGGTGCCTTTTAAACAAGGCTAGAGAGAGTGAAAAGAGGATAGGTGTTTAGAAGTGGATAAAATCCACTAAAAACTATTAGAGTGGGTGAATTGGAGGGTGTTTAGATCTGATATATTGTAAGTGGTCAGAGAAGTGAATAAGTGAGAAACCCTAGGTGAAAGAGGGTGAAAACTAGTGAAAAAGAGTGATTTTGTGAAGGGAGTGTATGTAGATCTTTGGGGCAGCACTATTTGAGGATGGAATGAGAATGTACAGGGATAAATAAGCCTGATTGAAATGATTATAAACTTTTGATAGGTTAGGGCATAAGAGTTTCAATAAGCCCTAATTGATTGCAAGGAAAGTGAGGGTTTTATGAAAAGGGGTCTAAATGAGCAAGAGGAGACCTGAAAGTTGAATAATTTGAGGTTTTATTGGTTGTCTTTTGATTTTTTGGAGGTTTCAGGTGTTGTTCGTGTGTTTGGAGAGGTTTCTCTTTGAAAAATAGGCCTAATTGTGGCCTAATTCAGCGTTAGAAGACAGATTTGGGACAATTGCTCCAAAAGAGTTGCAAGTGAGTTTCAGATCTATGAGAGCAGGCCATAATGGTTGCCTAGTTTGGAGCATAGACAAGGCAGTGAACTTTTTGAAAAGACGCCTCAATAAAATGTGGTCTCATGGAATGCCATGACAAGTAAATGCAATTGGAAGCTACTCCTAGACTTATTGCTTATGCTATGTGAAGTAATTGCATCACTGCTTATGTTGAATTTCTAAATAACTATATTGTAGTTGAATTTTTGTCATCTATCAACATCTAGTTATTAGTTATGGAATGTGAAGTAATGCTTTGAGTTTGAATGATATGCAATGCAACGTAATCAACGATATGAATATAAACTACACAAATCTATTAAGTACAATTCAGTAGCTAAACTCTTTGTTCTAAATACTTGAAAGTTGTGCAATGATATTATTCTTCAATACTTATGATTTCTTCATTTCATTTATATGTTGAATATTGTAATTGTTTTAAAAATAAATCAGTGCAAAGTTTTGCATTCAAAAAAAATTATTACGTTGTTTTGAACTAATGAACTAGGAAGGTTCATTACATTGATAATGAAAGAACAAAAATGATAAACCTAGTAAATAAAAATATGTAAAACTAGTAATAGGTTATTTTCTTTCAATGCATTATTTCAAATTAATAAAATATCATGTATGTCTTGGTGATAACACAATAAGTACAACAATATTCTTTCTTTTTTAATAAACTTAAAACATAAGTTGGAACAAAAACATGTAAATGGAAAGTGAAATGTGAGAATATGCATCCTTGTAATTGAATATTGACTAGATTTGACAAAAGATATGAACTTTAAGAACTTGGAAGAATTGTGCTAGAATTTTTATAACTTTTAAATAGACCTGGACATAAGAGTTAGTGATGGTTACTTAAACCTCCAACACTATCTGACACTAGGATGCTAGTATTACAATGGATGTCCTAGTTATGGGATGATGGTGTCTTGTAAGACTATATGATAGTGTGGTGGATATCAATATCTTTTTCTTGAGTAATTAAATTTTTGAAGGATTCCTTTCCTATTTTCTCATCTTGTTCTATATATAGGATCTACAATATTACCTTTAGTGCTCAATTTTTTTGTGTAAAATTAGATGGGGGAGAAAATTGGGGTTTGGATATTTAAGAAGCTACATCTTGTTGAACACTCAAATTACATTTTTCAACTTAGCCTTGTAATATTTACATCTAAGTGTTTGACCCTAAGTGAGGTGAATTTGGAGTGTGTATGTTGATGAAATATATAAATCTAAGAGGAAACTAAAACTCTCAGTGTTGTGTGCAAGTGCATTAGAGGAATCAAGGGATATTATGAAAGTTATCAAGATTATTAGGACAAGGAAAACTAGAGATTTATGGGTCTAATCTACAAGATGGGGCATTGAGGTTCATGGGTATTCTAAGAATTATGGATTTGGGAAGCCTAGATAGTATAATTTTACAACAATAGTAAGGAAAATGGTGGTGGAAAAGGATTTAGCCAAGGGGATGGAAGATCTAGAGGAAGTATTTAATGATAAAGGAGTTGGTGTGAGAATAATCTATATAACTAATCTTCAACAATGGAGTGAATGGAGAGAAAAATAGTAGAATGTGGAGCAATTCGAAATGAGAATGATAACATTTTTTAATTCATGCCCAAGGTGAAGTGACCATTAGAATATGTATTAGGATAACCTTAGGTTTAAGGTTATAGGTGTGTGTAAAATTTAAAATTTAAAATTTAAAATTTTGAGTTGGAAACTAATGTCCAGGTATTTAGGTGTCTAGGAAACTAGCATTCGGGTGTCTAGGTATCTTGTGATAGGATATGAAATTTTTAGGGAATATTAAGGGTGTCTAAAGGACTTAAAAAATCTTGCAAAATGTGTATTAGTGATAAGTATAAGTCCAAAAGTTAGGCAACTAAGTCCAAGATACATCTATAAGAGTGGACACTAAAACAAGTGCATAAACATAAGGTGAAGATTGTAAAGTAAATGATTTATGACCTAATAGATACGTATCTATGATAATATTCGTTCAGGAATTGGATATTTTGTCTACATATTTAGTTAGTAGATCCTTCATCTCCTTTGGCATGTCGATGTAGTGTGGCAACTTTTAAATGTGAGATTGTCTACAAGTGCATAAACCAACTCCTATGTTTTCAAAACATTCAAGAACTCTTTCTCCTTATTAAAATCACTCTAGAATCACTCTCTTTCTTCAATTAGCTCCCTTGGTGAATACAAAATGTATATCTTGTCTCTTTAATAAGAGTATAAGTATTTACTCACCCATCATGTACAATTTTTTTGTCACACTTTCCCTTATTAACATCACTCTAGAATCATTTTCACTTTCTTCAATTGCCTCCTTCAATGGACTTTGAATGTACATCTTGTCATCTTTGATAAGGGTATAAGTATTCACACACCCATCATGTACAATTTTTATGTCAAACTTTCCCTTATTAACATCACTCTAGAATCACTTTCACATTCTTCAATTAGCTCCTCAATGGATTCCAAATGTATATATTGTCATCTTTGCTAAAAGTATAAGTATTCACTTACCCATCATGTACAATTTTTATGTCAAACTTCTAAGATCGCATAATAGAACATAGCATAATATTACATCACATTTATTCTTATATGTCCTAATAATTGAACTCAACAAACATTATTCCTTCACTATCACTATTACATCAAATAATATAGTACCATTCAAAGTTCCATCCATATTGACACAAAGCTAAAATGTTAAATCTAATTATCAAATCTATACTTTCTCTTCTCCTTTCTTTTATTTGACCCACTTACTTTTTTTTTCAACCTCAACTTATAATTCTTTTAATTTAAAAATATATATATTACATATTTTAACCTAGAAGGAACACTTAATAAAGTAGTTTAGATTTAACAATTTTAATCTATTTCTATTTCAAAATTACATTTTTATCCCTACAATAGACAAGCCCCATCCCTTAGTAAAAACTTCCGTTGAGGCCTCATTGGCACACTTGTTACATTAATGCTCATTAAAGCAACCCATGCATGCCACTTCTAGATGGATTGCCAAAATAGATAACATTTCATAAAGTCAAAAGAACCTACCAAAATATATATATATTTCCTTTATAGCTCGATTAGCACTTTTCTATTGAATGGCCCACCCAGACTAAAGGGCTACCAACTTTAGCTAAGATCATACACGGCCCATCATTGCTTTAGACCGAAAGGCTCTACATTTCAATTTTAACTTTACTTGTAGAGGATTCAAATTAAAGTAAAAAATTACATCAAATGATCTACCAATCAAAGAAAGCAGAAACATGAATGCATTAAATACCTTTTTATTGAAAGAGCTCTCGAATCCATCGAGATGAGGGCAGATGCATGGCTACGGCGTAAAGCGCCCACTGTAATTAATATTATTATATTTATTTTCCTGTTAGTCATTATCATTAGATCTTCATAGTCAATTTTTTAAAATTGCAGAAATTTGTATTGGAAGTATGAGTTTATACATTTTGGGTTAAGAGATACAAATTTTTGTTGCGATTGACCACATCAATTAACAGATCTTTGATCACATAACGAAACAGATCATACTCAGAAAAAATAAAATTAAAATATAATCATGTGATGTTGATAATATAATACAGAATTTCTGTGATTTACCATGTGATTTTGATAAAAGATTACAAAGCCTGATCGGAAATTTAATAATAAAAATGCACTGTTAAAAACCTGCACATAGTGTTCATTATCCTTATTAATGGAGGTTTTTAAGGCAAAACCGTATGCATATAATGGCTATAAAAGAATAAATCTTGATATGGATCAAGAAATATGATATGAAACTTTAAAAATAGAAAAACTTACACAGTGATTATCGCCATTAAGGAAAGTTTTATTGAGCCAGATTGTAAGGGTAAATTTTGAACTGTGAATGTTTTGAGCGTACCATGCTGGCAGATTCAGGTGTTTCAGAAACACTCGGTCCTTTGTTGTAAGAAAAGACTTTCTGCAGGCATTGCAGAAACATTGATTTTGCTGTGAAATCTCTTTCCTCAAAAGCTTCAAGATAGCGACATTTATTATTGAAATACAACAAAACAACAAAACATTCATTCTGAAAGCGTGTAGATTTAAGGCGTGGAACGACTGCTCTGCACCTTCCACATTTATAGATAGATTTGTCAGGGCAGCGCTACAGTTTCTAGTTTCAATGTAAAAAACAAAAGGCTTGTTTTAGCTCAGAGTATGGCGCAATTAAAATCTTCTGACCACACATTTATCGATGAATAAGCGAGTTCAGATTCAAGCTTGCAGAGCTCAGCTCGGAAAGAATTAAAATTGAAGGGAGAAAATATAAAGGAAAAAAAAATGCAGCAATTAACATTCAAATTCTTCATTTAATAAAAAGAAATTTTACATCTGATGCGGTCGTCTCAGACGACATTGTTTTGGAAAAATGCGACAGGAGTGGAGGGATTTCTGGTTCCATTGAAGATGTTTCCCCAGATTTCTGTGAAAACCTGCACAATGATTTCGTGGTGTTGGTGCGAATTGAGCGAGAGAAAGCACTGCAGAAGCTGCTCGAGATCATTGGGCTGGAAAATCTGCTTCTCCACGATCATTTCTAGCATGGAAGTCCTGAAGTCCTGGTAGGGATCTTGCGAGCTTTTCACGACCGCCACGCTTTCGCCGACTTTTCCGCCGTTGTTACTCTCAGCCGGCGGCGGCGCCGGGGCTTGAACCCGGGGCATGCTGCCATTATTGCTCTCGCGTCTGTCGGTCAAACTCGCAGCTTTGCTCGACTTCCTCCTGGTCGGGCATTTTCTCTCAGAACCTAAACCGCCATCGCCTTTCTTGTTCGGCACAGCAGAATACGAAGGCTTTGCAGAAGAATTTGTAGGATTTTTCGATTTTGCGCTGCTTCTCCTTCTGGCGTTAATTTCTCGGCCGCAGGTAACTATAGGAAAAGGCAGGCAATTCGGACTGTAGCGAAGCTCTGAAGATTTGTAAATGACGGTCCTGATATCGTCCCGCCGCAGAGGAAACCCCGTATCTCTCCACGTCTTGGCATTCGCTTCAAGATCTGTCTCGTCCACTTCGCTGCTCAGGCGAGAAGACAGCAGGCTTTGCTTAGGGCTGTGGTAGTCATCGTCGACCTCGAACAATTTCGCCGAATCCGGCGATGAAAGAAGCGGTAACTTATCAGCAAATTCGTTGGACGTATCATCATGGGGAGAAACATTTGCGGGCGAGAGGCTGCACGACGAAAACCTACTCCTGCGCGTGACGCTACGGCGGAGGCTACGGCGAGAATTGTTTCTCGCCGGCGACTCGGTGATAGTCGAGAGATGCGGTGACCTTGACTCGTAGAACTCAAAGCTCGATTCAGAAGAAAGGCTCTTACAGTAATCCGAGGCAGAAAATAATGTGTCGTTGCCGTCGCTGACGAAGGAGCCGTGATCGTTGTCCCACGAGTATGCAGTCGCCTCCACCGCAGTGTCCGCCGAGGAGGTGCTCAGCCTGTAATTACAACCCGCCGCGGCAGCTGCATCCTTTGCAACACTTTTCTTCTTCGTTTTCGTTTTCTTCTTCCTCTGCACATTCTTATTCTTTCTTCTGGCAAAGCAGGAATGCACTGAAACCTCCTCAGGCGACGGAGCGGGCGAGCCAGGCGGACATTTCTCTTCATTTCTCCGCCTGAGAACGACCTTCTTCTGAACAATTTCATCCTTCACCTTTGCAATAACGTGCCATTTTTCTTCCTCCTCCCATCGATATTTGTTCGCGGCACTACCGTCCTCGCCCTCTTGCTCAACAATATTCTCCTCCTCCTCCTCCTTCTCTTTCTTCTCCTTCTCCTCCTTCTTCTTCTGCTCTTTTTTCACACCATGTTTTCTACGCCTCCCCGTTCTAGCCAGCGCCCTGCAGCCGCACCCCATTGATACAACCGTGGCCTTTGCCAAACGCCGCTTAAACGCCGTTTCTCCAGCGGCTTTTACCTCATCCTTATCCTTCCCTGATACGTTTGAATTATTTTTCACAGGAGAAGGATAGCTGATGTCCATCCGCTTTGGATTTACAGGCGACAGGCAGAACTTCTCAGCCCTCCCATTCTCTGCTTCCTCTTCTTCATCGCAGCGGAAATAAGGAGCAACCGGGGATTTGGATTTGGATTTGGGTTCCTCTTCCTGGTCATATGCTGTTGCAAGTCTCTCAGAGTTTCTAAGCTTGAACATGAGCCTCAGCCTCAGCCCACCCATTGTCTTCTCGAATGCCTTGTGCTAAGCAAACCTATTTTCCTCCTTAAAAAGGACAGGGCTAATGAAACGGGACGGAAGCTTCAAAACATGCCGGCTTCTGAAAAAGTAACGTGCCGTTAATGTGCAAAATCAGCTATAAAGCAAATCCGTCCTATAATTCATTGGAACCGACTGACTGTAACCTGTCGGGCGGTAACTAACGTAAAATTAAAACAGAAATAAATTTCGCCTCTCAAGTCCGATCTCCAAATCACTCCAAACAGAAAATACCATTTGACATTAATGAGGTTTTCCTAAACACCGGCATTAGCCGGCAGCAGGATTGTGCTAATATTCTAAAAAATTCTAGCCCTAAATTTGAAGTGCACCGCTGTACGTCAACTACTGTTTCTCGTTCTCTGACTTCATAGACCAATTTAAGAACAGAAGATAAAAAAAGAGGGAAGAATTTATTTAAGCGCAAATTTTCAGGTAAGGGAAGGGAAATCTTTTTGATAGGTCTGTACAGATGATTGAAATTAGGGAAAAAGTTACATTTGGCAGTGGAATTGGAATGACTTGATCGGCAATTACTTACCATAGTAAAGACCAATCTAAAAGGGGAAAACTAAAAAGGAGAAATTACTTTGAAAATTCATTATGGAAGCCAAAAACTGTAAACGGCCGTCAATTTGAAACAGTACAGTCAGTAGTGTTGATGAATGTCTGCCATTTGTAATTTTATGCATTGTTGCTTGGAACGTACGTTCATTTGGGTGTTTATGCCACGCACAGTTATAATATGATAAGGACGTGTTATATATGATTACTTAAAGAGTTGAGGGTTGTGAAGTCTTTATATTTGTTGCTGTCTTTACCCGCTTCAGGATATGCCGGCACATGCGGGGAAGGAAATGGAAGGAGAGGAGTATGTTCCCACACCTCACTTGATCACTGTGACATCCAGCTCGTGATATGCTCATATTGTTAAAAACTGGGCCTGCAATCAATGGCTATTAAACATCAATTACTATTTTATTTTTACACGTGTAAACCAGCTTTTAAATGGAAGAGAAATTATAAAATTAAAGGTTATAGTTGTCTAGTAGTTTTTGTATCAATGTTTTGGATTCTATATTGTGAGCTGTTATTAATATCTATTTAAATTTTGAATGTATTATGGAGTGTGATCTAAAATGTTCAGGCTAAAAATTACTACATCACTATATTCAAAAACGTTCTTTTGTTCACTATCATGAGCTCTAGAAACTATCTCTTATTAACTAAAAGTTATTTGTGTTTTATGTTTATTAAGGGTGAAAAGTATATATCCTACACTTTTATTTTTGTTTTATACTATTTAATGCGGAGGTCTTGAGTATATAATCCTAGTACATGATTTTGATTTATTTGCTATTCTTGTTTATCCTAATTTTTAGTTGACCATCAAAAATAGAACTTAGTCAATGGGCCCTTGGTCTACTAGTGAAGTTGAAAGGTTCAGAATGAGCCCACCAGGGATCAAGTCTTGTTGAGTGCAAAGCCCCGGTGCCTAAAAAGGGATGAGGCTGGGATCGTGCCACAAGCAGATTTTGGTGAAATGGATACCCCTCAGTCTTTGGCTCTAAGCTAAAGGGGACCCCCTCGAGGGTATCTCCAAACAAAAATAAAATAAAAATAGAACTTAAGCCTTGTGCTTAGATAAATTTCTAGCTCTCAAATTATTAGTTTTTATCTTAAGGTCAAATCTATGCTTATAGATTTGACCCTCATGTTCAAAGTCTAAATTTCACCCCAAGCTCAAGCTGGACCAATTTCAACTAGCTATTTTTGTTGACTCTTATGGTAAAACTTTCAAATTTATGCCTACTTCATGTATAAAAGGATGACACCCTTAGGTCATTTTCAATCATATAGAACATAGGACACTTATCACCTATAACCCAAAATCACTCATTCCTAGAATTGTGCCACTAAAAATCACTTGTGCCCCTATCATGGAATTAAGTTACAACAACATATTTTAATTGCATCCCTTCTTTGTCAATAAGCTCCAAAACCTAGTTTCACACTAGATCATTTTGTTACTCTTTTGCATTTTGTTTAAGTTCCAAGTTCCCTCATCATCATAACATTATTTACATACATTATGTGCATAGAACAATGTACCTTATTTATATTCACTACCAAGGCATTTCATCCATGCTTTCTATAAAAGATCATTCATTTTGTATTGGAAGAAAATGGTTTTCTTGGTTCCAATTTCGATTATAGATCAAGAGTTTGGAAAATCATAGAGCATTATATTGCATATCATCTCAAAGGATATTGGTTGGAGAAGCCACACACTATATGTGTTTATTTTCATTCTAATTCACGACTAAAGTCCTAATTCAAGCAAGTAAGCCCTTGCAACAAAGACTATTGATGTATTTCAAATTGTGAATCAATAACATCATTGTTCTATATATTTATTTTATGTTTTCAATCACATGTTTGAATTGTACATACATGATTAATGTTTTGGATACATAGTTGAATAGTTCATAATAGAACTGTTCATCCACGACTGCATTATCTCAGATCAAGCTTGTTTATATATTTATACATGTGTCAAATAGTCATATTTCTTATTACTTTTGTGATTATGATTGGGTACATGGACATACTATGAGTAGATGTAAGTCACTTAAGCGCAAAATTCAAAATCTTATTGACAATAAGGTGATATAGGTTGAGAACATTAATGGGTATGTACACATATATTTCTTACCTAGTCATGATACAGAAGATTTGTCCAAGGCTAATGATAAATCAACTAATGGCGAGGTAAGCAAGGAAGCATATACATCTAGTGCATCATGTGGTACACATATTGAAAAGCAAGACATGGTCTTATCTAAGTGCATATCAATAGAATAATATGTGGTGGTATGCTTACAAAATTACATAACAAGCATCCAAATGATATAAATATTACAAATGATGCATCTCTAGGACAAGAAAGGTCGATTTCTCCAAAGATTTCGTCATTACATGATGTACCTTTACTCATAAGGAGTCATTAGTGGATCATACTTCATTTATGTATCATGATGCCAAAGGGAAAGTTCCAATTAGAGACAAGAATTCAAGTTCTTTCCATTTCTAATATACACATGCTATTTTTTCCTTACATGTTTTTCACTTTCTCATGTATGCCACTTGTGATAAGTTTTTTGTTCACTTTTTGGTAGGTTTTATGCATTCATGGTTGCTTAACTTGGGGGAAGGGGAAATGAGGGAGAAGTGGGGGTGTGATCTTTCATTTTTCGTATTACATCCACATCAACCACACAAAGGTAAATTTCTCAATTGCACATCTCTAATTTTCTTATTTTGTTTCAAATTTATCATGTCCATTTTACCCTTCTCATTTTTTATTTGGTTTATCGTGCTTTCTTTTCATACAATTATTACTACATTATATCATGCTCATTGTTATCCTATATTTATGTCTCCTTGATTTGTGTGTACACCTTTTGACACACACAAAATCAAAAGGGTATTATTATAAACTAACCATTCTTAAATTTTATGGGTAGTTCATTGGGGGAATTTGAATCATTACTTTGGCTATTGTGCTTGTATTTATTCTTATCTTTTATCTTTTATCTTTTTCTCTTTGGCATGCTTACTCATGTAGATTCAAATACATGCCAAAGTGGGGGAATGTAAGGGTAAAAATTACACCCTAAACATTTACACTTCATTTTTCACCACTTTGTATGGGTGTCATAAGTACACAATCCAAGCACATGATTTTGATTGATTTGGCACTCTCACTAACCCCCAATTTCTAAATGACCATTATAAATATATAACATAACCCCTACTCAAACAAAGTATAAATCATGTTAGTTATGTAGTATGAATTTGAACCACATATTCAAATTTCAAATTTTATCTCAAGCCTAAGCTAACTCAGTTTCAATTAGTCATTGTTTGTTTACTTCCTCACCAAAAATTTCAAATTTTTTCCTTGGTCACATATAAAATGAAATCATCTTAAGTCATTTTTTATCATATGGAATCCAATTTACTTATCAATTATCACTAAAAATTGCTCACTCCTAATATTGTGCCTCTCAAAATTAATCTTTCCTCTATCATAGCACTAGGTTACATCAAAATATTTTGATTACATCATGTCTTTGTCAACAAGCTCCAAAACCTTGGCTTCACAAGAGGTCTTTGCATCACCCTTTAATATTTTTTTCAAGTTCTTCAAGTTCCAAGTTACTTCATCATCACATTGTTGTTTGAATTTATTACATGTTGTCTTCCTAGTTTTATACAAATAGTTGAAATAACCGGGGGGCTTGTCATAAGGAGAAGATCACGTCTTAGCCAAATCCTAAATTTGTTCATCAACACTCTCATTATTTTATTGTAAATCTAGACATCAAGAAGAACCTCTACTTAAAAATACATAAAGTAAATAGATCACAAGTTCATTTTAGCAGTTTAAGGTCAAAATCATAGATAAAATTCAAATCAATGGGTGCATAATTTACCCTAAGTTACAAATAGTTTCAAAAGTCACAAAACTTGGTCATCTTATTTCATTAATATTATATTAAATGGCACTGGAATCTAAGTAGTAGTCTTCTACCATGATAAAACCCATCTCCTTTTCATAAAATCAAGGTATGTGTTTACTTTTTTCATTTCATTATCGACTCAACATTTTGTTTATGATAATTTATTTACTATTGCCTATTTGCATAAATGTACCTTAGATTATTTTATTTATTTACTAATTATAATTATACCTTATTTATTTTATATAAAAAACTTATTCATAAAAATATTATTATAATAATATGAATTTCTATAATATTCATTAAAATATTTTTATTAAATATATTAGAATAAAATTTGTATTTAAACTTATATTATGAAAATTATTAAATTAATAAAAATTGTGGATGAATATTTTTATTAAGTTGTTGAAGTAAATTTAGTGAATGTAAGTTAGAAATTAATAAATAGTAAAATGGCATGCACATAATCTTTATTAGATTTTAATGAATTAAAATATTTTTAAAAAAAATTAACATGATTTAAAATAGAATAAATGATGAAAAATATGTAATATTTTAATTCTTTTTAATACATATTTTTATATGATATTTTAGATTCGTAAATTGATCTATAATGTAAAGAATTTAAAAGTGTATATTTTCTTTTATTTATAATTTATATTTACTTTTGATTGTGTTAAAATATAATAATCTAGTGTTTAATTTGTCTTGTTTATATATAATTTAATTCTAACTTTGATCATATCAACCATCAACCTTCTCAACTCTTAGTGGTTTGAATTTATTTGTTTTGCAGTCATTCTTGTACCTATAACATAGTACACCTAGCAAATCTCATTTCTCACTTTATTGAATTGGCCCTTTTAGAGAATCTAACTATTATTTGTCAACTTGCATGACAAAATGCTTCAAATTGAGTGATAAGAGCTTGTATTTAAGAATAGCCCTAGGTCATTGGTTGAAATTAGAGAATCCCATTCTAATCATGTATCATACAAAGACTTGGATCTTGCATCGATAAATATAATCCATTAATTTATTATCTAGGCACTTTGTACCTTTCTATTACATGTATTCTAACCTTGTTTATTGGCAACAAGGGAATATTAGTTATCATGAAAGTACCACACTTTATTTTACATATTAGTAGTCGTTGTATGGTGCTTTTTAGCACCACTAAGGTCTAGACAACAAAATTCACATGTGAATAAGAATAATAGAAATATTGAATATTTTTTGCACACAAGGCTCATTCACAAACATGACCCATCTAAGATTGAAACAACATTCCTAAGAAATTTTGTGACTAGCAAGACAATGCTAAATCAATAGATCTCAAATTTTGATTATTGACTCAATGCTAAAAGTTGATCATCTACCATTGACTACCTGAAATAAAAAAGAACATAGCTATGTTATCATAACTCCTAGTTTCATATACATTTATAATATATAAACTCTTTATTTAAGTATAATTATATCTCAATATTTTATATCAACTTATTAAACTAAATTATGATCAAATGTGTGAATTATTTCCTTATAACAAGATATACAATTATTTAGCATGTGTACATGCACACACATATAAGGGCATGTGCAAGATCATGGGGGTCCAAAAAGTGGCAATGAGAAAAAAACGTGGTTCTACTTTGTCAAAAACGCAAAAAAATGTTGACTTTTTGAATGGGTCGGGTAAAATTTGAATTTGGTTTGGTAATACCAAATCAAAATGGATATCCATTTTGAAACAGATATATGTTTCCTAAAATTAATTTTCATCAATTTATGCAGCATGTGTACATGCACACACATAGAAGGGCATGTGCAGGATCATGGGGGTCTAGAAAGTGGCAATGCGAAAAAAAATGTGGTTCTACTTTGTCAAAAACGCAAAAAAAATGTTGACTTTTTGTATGGGTCGGGTAAAATTTGAATTTGGTTTGGTAATACCAAACCAAAATGGATATCCATTTTGAAACGGATATATGTTTCCTAAAATTAATTTTCATCAACTTATGCAAACAAATTGATGAAAATTAATTTCAGGAAACGAATATTCGTTTCAAAACGGATATCTGTTTTGAAAAGCACAAAAACACACTTCAGTAAAATAGGCATTTTTGTGTTATTGATTGAAATTTTGATTTTTTAAAGGCATTGGAAAGGTGGTTTAGAGGTCTACACAATGGACAAGATTATTCTAATAGATTGAGCACAATAAATTAATTATAATCATTTTAAGTTCCTCCTTATGTTTAAAATTTTTAAATGCTCATAATTCTTGCATACAGAGTCTTTTTTTCTTTTTATTTTTGCAATAATCATCCTAAATGACTTGAAACATTAAAGAAGTAATAAATAATGAAAAATTTATATGTTTTACTAAGGAGAGTAAAAATTTGCATAAATCATCATAGAATGCCTCTTTGTTGTCTTTGATCATATGCGCACCTTTTCCCAAGTTGAACTAGGAGTGTGTGTGTGTGTGTATATCCCTCTATCTATTTAGTTGTCTCTCCCTCTCTCTCTCCCTCTCCTTCATTTACCCTCTCTACCTATCTCTCCACTTTTCCCTTACTCTAGCTTTATCTATATCTCTCCTCTCTCTCTCTCTCTACCTAGCTCGCTCCCTTTCTCTTACCCTCTATCTTTCACATGTTATATATATCTCTACATATCTCTCCTTTCTATCTATATCTCCCTCCCCTCTCTCTCTATTTATATAATTTTCCTTTTCATCAAGTTATCTCCATATCTCTCTCTCACTCATATACACACACACACACACCCTATTTATGCAGGTCCCTATATCTATCTCTTTGTCTATGTCCCTCTCTCCATATCTATCTCCCTATCTCTATTACTTCTTTCTATCATCTCCTTTCTCTCACTCTTTCCCCCTCTATCCATATCTCTCTATCTCTCTCTTTATATCTATCTATATCTCATTATCTATGCCTCTCTCTCTCTTATTCCTTCTCTCTCTATATCCCTTTGTATCCATATATTTCTCTACCTCTATCTCCCTATCCCTCTATCTCTCTCCATATCCCTCTCTATCTCTCTATATCTCCCTCTATCATTATCTCTCCATCTTTCCTTCTCCCACTATATATTGATGTATCTCTGCCCCTCTTCCTCTATCTCTACCTCTCTACCTATCTCTCTCCTTTTCTCTACCTCTATCTCTCTATCTACACCCTCTCTATCTATCTCTCACTCTCACTCCCTCCTCTATCTCTCCCCTCTCTATCTCCCCCTCTTTATCTCTCTCTCTCTATATATATTTCTCTCTATCACTTTATCTTACCATATATATCTTTCCATCTCCATATTCTTCTATATATCTCTATATCTTCATCTCTATTAATAATTCCCTAGCTCTCTATATTTGTATCTCTCCCTTTACCTCTCTTTATCTATATATTTTCTCCCTATCCATCTATCTTCCTCTCTACCTTTCTATAGAGAGAGATGGGGTGAGTGGAGATAAAGAGAAGTAGAGAAGGAAGGTTAAAGAGGTAGAGAGGACAGAGAGAAGAGAGGTATGGAGAGATATCTAAAGGGAGAGACATTGGGAAAAAGGGAGGGATGGAGTGAGAAGTACGTAGAGAGAGTGCCAGAGAGGGGAAATGGATAGAAGTAGAGAGGGATGGAGGAAGTGAGAGGTATATATAGAGAGATATGGTGGGAGTGATATAGGATAAGGTAGGTAGAAAGAGAGGAGGATGGAGATGGGGGATAAAAATAAGTTAAGACAAAGAGAGGGAGAGGTAGTTAGGGAGAGGGAGGGTGAGGGGATATATATGGAAGTATAGAGGGAAGGAGAGAGAGAGAGAGAGGTAAGGTGGGAGGGGTAGAGTGAGATTTAGGGAGATAGGACCTGAGGGGAGGTAGGTATTAGTAGATATGTAAGGAGATAGAGAGGGAGAGGGAGGGATAGACAAGGAGAGAGGGAGGGATAGACAAGGAGAGAGGGAGAGAGGGAAGGAGAGGTAGGTAATGAGAGAGGTGGGATGGGAGGGATATAGGGAGAAGTAGGTAGAGAGAGAGGGTGAGTGGGAAGGTGAGAGAGAGGTAGATAGGAGAGAGGGTAAAAAGAGATATAGAGAGACATAAAAAGGGAGAGGGGAGAGAGGGAGAATGAGGAAGGGATGGAGTGAGAGGTAGGTAGAAATAAATAGAGAGGGGAGATAAAGAGAATTAGAGAGGGAGGGAGGAAGGGAGAGGTAGAGATAGAGAGGTAGGGTGGGATAGATATAGGGAGAGGTAGGTAGAAAAAATGAAGATGTATATGGGAGATAAAGAGAATTAGCTCGATAAAGATAGAGAGAGGTAATGAGGTCACCTTCCATCTCTCTACCTGTCTCTCCCTCTATCCCTCCAACCTTACCTCTCTCTCTCTCTCTTTGTTTCTACTTCTCTTTATCTCCCATATACATCTTCGTCTCTTTCTAATGATCTTTCCCTATATCCCTCCCACCCTACCTCTCTATCTCTACCTCTCCCTTCCTTCGTCCCTCTCTACTTCTCTCTACCTCTAGGGAAGGGGAGAAAAAGGTAAGGTGGGAGGGGTAGAGTGAGATGTAGGGAGAGAGGATGAGGGGAGATAGGGAGAAGTTGAGAGGGAAGGAGAGGGAGAGGGAGAGAGGCAAGGAGAGAGAGAGTGGAAGAGGGAGAGAGGGAAGGAGAGGTAGGGCGAGAGGGATAAAGGAAGGGAGAAAAATAGGGAAATAGGGAGAGAGAGAGAGAGAGAGGGATTGGTAGGGTGGGAGGGGGAGAGAGAGAGATGGAAGGAGGGAGGGAGATATGGATTGGTAGGAAGGGAAAGAGAGAGAGAGGGGGGAGGGGAAGGAGGGAAGGAGGGAGAGAGAGAGGTATATGTGGAGGGAGAGAAAGAGGAGATCAGGATTGGTAGGGTGGGAGGGAGAGAGAGAAGGAGATAGGGATTGGTAGGGTGGGAAGGAGAGAGAGATAGGAGGGTGGGAAGGGAGAGAAAGAAGGAGATAGGGATTGGTAGGGTAGGGAGAGAGAGAGAGAGAGAGAGGATATGGGGAGTGGTAGGGTGTGTGTGAGAGAGAGAGGAGAGGGAGTGGTAGGGTGGGGGATAGAGGAAGGAGAAAAAGAGGTAAGGAGGGATAGAAAGAGAGGAGATAGGTATTGGTAGGGTGGGAGGGAGAGAGATAAGGAGATAGGGATTGGTAGGGTGGGAGGGAGAGAGTGATAATGATATAGGGTTTGGTAGGGTGCAAGGGAGAGAGAGAGAGAGAAGGAGAGGTATTTGTAGGGTGGGAGGGAGAGAGGAAGGGAGAGAAATAGGAAAGGAGGGAGATATGGATTGGTAGGGTGGGAGGGAGAGAGAGAGAGAGAGAGGAGATATGGAATGGTAGGGTGTGAGGGATATAGAGAGAGAGGGAGATAGGGAGTGGTAGGGTGGGAGGGATAGAGGAAGGGAGAAAAAGAGGGAAGGAGGGAGATAGGGATTTATAGTAGGGGGGAAAAGAGAGAGAGAGAGAGAGAGAGAGAGAGAGAGAGAGAGAGAGAGGGGAGGGGGGATATAGGGAGGGGGAGAGAGGGAATTATGGAGAGCTAGGTAGAGAGTTAGGTCTAGAGCTCAAGGATAGAGAGAGTGAGAAATATAGGTCTAAAGAGGGACAAAGAGAGAAGGGAGGGAGAGATGGATAAGTAGATAGTTAAGTCTAGAGTTTGATAGATTGATAGGGAGAGGTCTAAAGAGAGAGGGAGGGAGAGACAAGTGGAGGGATAGGTCCCGAGCTTAAGGGGAGATAGTGAAATATAGAGAGGTAGAGAAAGGGATAGAGAGATGTGATAATTTATGAAGATTTATTCATCTCCTTACTACAAAAAATATAAATATTTTATTATTTATTACTTTTTCTAATGTTTCAAGTATTTTGAGATGAGTGTTATAAAAAAAACCATGAAAAAGGGATTTTGTATGCGAATAGTGAGCATTTGATGTTTCAAAAATGAAATATGAAGTTAAAATGATTATAATTAATTTGTGTATAATATATAAACACTACCTAGTCCATTGCGTAGAGGTCTCAATCACCTTTCTAACACCTATAAAAAATTAGAATTTTGATAAGAAACACAAAAGTTATGCCCATTTTACTAAAGAGGGTTTTTACGTCTTCAAAATGGATATCCGTTTTGAAGACCTAAGAACGGGTACCCATTTTTCAAAACGGATATTTGTTTCAAATGGATATCCATTTTTGTCTGAAAAAATCTGTAGCCTTTGGATTTGCCTCAGATTTGGCTTGGGATTTGGTTCGGGATTGCCATACTTGGAAAGTCAACCCAAAAAACATGTTTACAAAATTTCCTTAGTTTTTCGAAGTTCGCCCTTGTGGCTGGCAACTTTTTATTATCTAAATTTGATGAAATGAAAAATGTTTTATAGAAAAAATTGTCAGCTTTCCACCAATATAAGATATACCTTATTTTGAATTTAATAAATAATTATTATAGATTTTCCACATACATTATGACTAAAGTCTTGATTGATAGGTTGATTGAAAAACTTCTATAATTTTCAAACTATTTCACATTTTTTGAATCTAAAAGATGTGTCACATTCTATGCTTCACATAATATAGGATTAAAAAAAAAAATCATAAATTTTTTACCAAGTTATGGTGGTTAGACACAAGTTTTAATAATTTTGAAATGTTCTAGTAAAAAATCATAACTAATTATTTACATGCAAAAAAATTACGAAAAAAAATCTAATATAATTATGACTCATGTCATGATCTAATATAATCCTCCCCTACAGCAAGATAACTTATGCATGGTCATTGGCTTCATAAGAAAATTTGTAACATTTTTCGAGTGCCAACCTTTTCTAACAAGACCTTACCATTTTCAACCATCTCTCTCACAAAGTTATATTGAACATCAACATGCTTAGAAATATATTTACACATATGATTTTCGACCAAAATATATCACTCTAATTATCACATTTGATTATAACAATCTTGTAATCAAAATTAGTACTCATATCGAGTTTGTGTAACCAAACTATATGCTTAGAGGCATGTGTACTAGACATATACCCAAGGAAAAATTCAATAGTCCAACCATCTAGGCCTGGACTTTTGTCTTTATGAAAAGTGCCCATAACAGTTCTCAATTCATCCCTCAAAATTTCTTTCATAAGTTCCTCATTGGCTGCCCCATCAACAAAACTCAGAAAATGTGTAGAAATACTAACTATGTCAGCAATATTTGCCCTGTCAGGTTCCTCATACAACTGATATAAATGAGTGACTCCCATCTCAACAATCTCTTTAAATGTGTTAGCCTTAGTACCATCTACCTTTGATATTTCCCAAATAGTGTTTTTCTTTTTACGATAATTTGTAAAGTTATGGAAAAACTTGGTATTTTCATCACCATTTTCCAACCAAAGAGCCTAACTTTTTAATCTCCATTGAGCCTCTAGATCAGCCAAAATATTTTTCTTTTTTTGTTCCAACTCCAGTAACCTTAATCTAGAAGCCTCATCAAAGGTAGTATGGAAATCAGAAGCATAAAAAACATCCAATTCTTGCTCCACCAATGAAAGAGACCTTTTTTGTTCCAAATTTTTTTTATGTGCCCAATTGACAGTAGCCTCCTTGACATTTTAAAGGTTTTTAGCCAATTGTAGACTAGTTGATACATTTGAAGATTCATCAAAGAGAGTCCAAACAGTTTTAACCAAGTTAATGAAGTCATCTTCCAAAAGCCAAGAGGGATTAAATTTGAAAGGGGAAGCTGGTTTAGAGTCAGCTTTAGCAACTTGCAGTAAAATAGGGAGATGGTCAAAATCACCACCTGATTATTTCTTACTCCTAACAAAACCCAATTTCAATGCAGAGGCATCAAAATTTTGGTACCACAATCTAGGTGACTATTTTAGACCATACAATGACTATTTCAACTTGCAACACTATAAAACCATAAGGTTGTTGCATATAAATCTCATCCTCAAGATCCACATGTGAGAAAGTAATTTTAACATCCATTTTATTGATCTTAAAGTCACAAGCTATAGTGATGAATAAAAGGAATCTAATAGAAGATAACTTAGCAACATGATAGAAAAATCTACCAAATCAAATCTCTCTTCGAGAGTATCCCTTAGTCACCAGTCTAGCCATGTACCTCTCTAACTAACCATCTACACCAATTTTTTTATTGCACATCCACTTACAACTAATGTGATTTCTTCCCTTGATAAAAATAAAAAGATCATAAGATTCACAATTGTATAAAGCTATCAACTCCTAATATATGACATACATCCAAGACTCACTATCCTTTAAAAAGAGAGTCTCACTAAAAGATCTAGGTTCATTGTTAGTACTCAAGAAAGAAAATACACAACATAAATCTAGTGGGCTATACCTATCAAGTAGATTTTACTGTATTGTGGACCTCCTCAAGTGAGGATTGATGGAATTTTCTTATTCTTCTATATGCTCATGTCCTACAAATCATTATTTAAACTCTCATATGAGCCCTCTTATTCTTCTTCGTCATTTGATCCAACTAACTATTCTTGCACATGTGCACTTTCCTTCTTTTCTATTTTTATTTCAAAATGCACTATTTAAAAAAAATAAATTCCTTTAGTTGTTCTTCACTTGAATAAAATCTAAACTCACCAAAAATAACATCTCTCAGAATTTAAATCTAGGTTAGGATATGTAATACCCCTCCGTTTTGCTCTTTTAATCGAACAATGTTCTGTTTGGTTATGTCTTATTTTTATGTTAGTACCTTGACTATGGTACTCGGTTACTATTAGATCGCTATTTGTAAAATGATGCAAATGTTATATTTTGATGTGATGGTATTTTATTCTGATGTTATCATTCTGGCATGCTTTAGATTAGCATAGTAGATATTTGAATTAATGTCGTTTAATGCTTTTCATTAGACTATTTATGTTAGATTTTTCAGTTAGTTACACTGTATTGGTGAAGGGGACGGTATCACATCACTCGCTTGCGAGTGCCCTGCGATTTCGAGATTTCCCCTTCACAGTGTGTTTTGATTATGACATTTATATGCATGTGGATATACTCTTTGTATGTAGGTTGATAAGTACGGGACATCAACTCCAACTAGGTTCACAGGTTTGAGTGCGTCCATTGCCCAATGACATTCGATTGGGAGATAGTAGCTAGGTTTTCTATACCAAGTCATCACCCTTGTCATAGCCTGTCGTCGGGTCTTAGTCGGGTTGTGTTGCTTTGAATATTGTCCCTTCTCTGTGATTTTGATCATTTGTTTTAAAGGAAAATAAATGCTTTTGTAGTTAAATTGTGGATTAAATTGATCTGGTATTATGTCAGTAATGTAATTAATTTTATTAATTAATTTAATTTAATTAATAAATAATTTAATCGTGGATTAAATCTATTTTATTAATTAATTAAATTAATGATTATCAGATAAGTTAAGTTATTCATTTTGAAGTTATGGATATAATGTTTGAAATTGAAAATTAAAGAAAAGGTTTTAAATTGCATTTTTAGAAAATTTTGAATTCAAAAATTGAAAATTTGAGATATTTGTTATTCTATTTTTGAAAATTTATGAGGATGATTGCATGGATATTTTGGGAGAGTTTTCTTTATTATTTGGTTTTTGGAATTAGTTTTTTTCAACAAGTTTGAGAAATTGAAAATAGAGGAGACGAAGGAATTTTTGTTGGTTGTGGGTTTTGGATTGAAGCTGTGGAAATTGTTGAGTTGAAGTTGGAATCAAAGCAAGAACCTGTGCACCATCTGGATCTTCTCAAACCCTTGAATACCAAGTTCGTGCTTTTAAAATTTAGTTGTTTTTGAAAATACAATTATATTTGTTTTGCTGTTTGAAAATCTTATTTGGGAAACTCAAGATCTATATTGTGGTGAAAACTTCATGTTAAATTTTGTTTCAAATTTTAAACCTCTGTTTCTATTTGAGCTTTCTCAAGGAAAAAATTGTATTCTTGGTTGGAAATGAGCTTTTTGAATATCATTTTCTCAATTAAATATGCAAGTATCTTTTGTGGATTTTTAAATATATAAATATATATATATATATATATATATATATATATATATATATATATATATATATATATATATATATATATATATATATTGATATATATATACACATATATATAATATATAAATATTTTATATTAAAGAGTTATGTTGTTAAAATTGGCACGGATTTCCAAAAAAAACCACAGGTTTTATTTTGAGCAAAAATAAATAAATAAAAGAGGGTTTGGAGGGGGTCGCTGGGGGCTCACCCCCCACTACGCCCCCATGGGAGGCGCGTGGGGCAGAGCCGCACCCAACGTGCACCCCTCACAGCTGCCATCGCCGCCACTTGGGGTCGGCTATGTATAGACACAGTCGCCGCCCCTTTGGGGGGAGCCGATTGTGTTTATACACAGTCACCCCCAACAACGAGGGTCGGTTGTGTATAAACTAGCCGGCCGCCCCACTAAAATCGTCGCCCCTCTCACAAAAAAAACCGCGGCCAAAGAAAACACGTGGCCGCCCAACCCTAACCCTATGCGCGCGGCCCAAGAAAAAATGAGTGTTGACCTTCTATTTCGATTTTTTTTTTAAATATTAAAATATATTTAATATTTTATAATATTAAAATATTAATATATATTTGAAGATAAGATTTATGATATAATATTTAATATTATATTATATAGATTTAAAATATTAATATATATATTTTTAGTTTGATATAAATTTAACATGCATAGGAAAATGTTGAATCTCAAATGGCATGATTTAAGTCAAATTGAGAAAATGGGAGAACATGAGAACTTTAGTAAATCATTGTTTTATTCTAAATATTATTTTTAAAGGAGAAGTAATTTTGATTTAAATAATATGTTTTTTTAAGACAAGTTAATTGCTTTAAATAGATATAAGAACGAAAGGAAGCAATAATTATTTATATCAATGAATTTTAATTTGTAGAATTAACTGGTTACTTTATCATTGTTTAAATGCAAGTAGGGCAATTAAATAATTGGTGTTAATTCTCCCTTATCTGAAAAGACGTATTTCAATTCAATTTATTACTGAAGGTTAATGAGGAAATGGATTTAGGAAATCCGAAGTAGATTTAATTTTGATTAAATTGCTTGCTTAAATGAAATTCCTTCTGTTATCACTTTGGGAGAAATTAATTTGAAAGGGGTTGTTAAGTCTTCCAAGCAGGGTTTTAAACATGTGGGTTGTCGTATCCTGTTGTCTACCTTATTTGAAATGAGGAAGTAAACGTGTATTTTAATTATTATCTAAAAGCAATTAGGAAATTAAATATCTTCCTTTGTCTATGAGAGGCGTATTGAATTAGTTTCATTAAGACAATAAACTACTGAGTTATATTAAGGGAAGTGGATTTAATATGTCCGAAATTAGTTTATTTCCTCGCAATTGCTTTATGTGATTAATTCCTCTGTGTTCATGTTTGGGGAAACGGGTTATGTGTCTTTATTATGTAAGTCTTCCAAAGGATCCTAGAGGTTGGGGGTTGTCGTTTTGTGAGGTCAACTGTTTGTTAATTCTCTTGGGTAGTGCATGTTACGTTATTAGTTAATTACTCGGTTTCCACGAATGGGGATGTTTGTGCCTCCTTGGATTAGGAGTGGATTATGTGATTTGTGCCTCCTTGTAAGGAGTGGCTTGTTATTTTTGTTACCTCCAATGTCAGGAGAGGGTTTTGACTTATGTCGCCTCCTGAGAAAGGAGTGGTCGTGTTATCTTGTTTGTTTTCACTTTGGTACCCTTGGAGTTTGGATGGTATGTATGTTGTCAAGTAGAAGAGTGGCTTCCATTAGGGGCCAGAGCCCGTAAGAGGTAAGATTGGGTAACCTTTGGAAGTAGTTAATCAAGTGATAACTACAACAATACTTAGAAGATTAGGTGGTACTTCTCACTAATCAAGATAATTATGCCTCACTCAAGGACCTAAGAGCTCATTTAGGCTTGGGATGGGTGGGAAGGCCTGGAATGGCAAGGTCATCTATCTTGTCTTTACGAAAGGTATTTGATTCCGCATTAGAAAGTATGAGGGTTGGGGATCGGTTGAGGCCATCAGGATAGCTGAGCCTATAAAGATCCATAGTGGGTAACTCATGACGAGTTGTGTGATGACACTCTATCCAGGACAATAGTTGGTATTTGTTTATTATGTGTATGGTTCTCTTAACATACTTGATCTATTTTTTTATCTGGAAGCAATGTGACCATGTTAGAGTTGTACTTGAGTTTTACTCGTGTTGTACTTGTGTGGTACATTTGATTGATTGTGTCAGTTTGGTTCAGTTTTGTGTTAGCATGTGTCTAGAGGTAGATGGCCTTGGCTAGGATTCCTTGTTACTATCTCCTAGCACAGGGGGTGGGCCTTTGGGTTCCACTTGGTTGGGTGGAACGTGCACCTTAATCCGTTGGGGCTTTCTTCATGTTCATGTGGACGAGATTACTTGTTGGAGAGCTCGTGGGATTCAACTTCAGTTCTTGCTTTATTTCATTTCAGTTGATCTTGTGTTTTATTACCCCTCATTTGTAATCAAGGTGGAAGTTGTAATATGTAATCATGCTTATTGGATTTACCTCATTCAAGGAATGAGAGATGTAATCTCCTTATTGGATTATTGTACCTTGGGATCTTATGGTATCTCTTAATCTTGATATAATCTATCTGGTATGGAATGTATGTGTTCTAACTTATTAAGTAAATGAATGTAATGGTTTCCATTCATGTTTTTTGTTGAGGTTCTAAATAACCTCTGTCTCGTAACCTTAGAGGTTGTTGGCATTGGGTAGTGAACTTGCATATTAATTGTACTTAACCAAAAAAGAAAATTAGTTCATTTGAGTAGTTAATTGTAACTTCCTCTAGGGTTGTGTGGCGAGGCATTACAGAGTATTTTAAAGCTTATAACATTTAGCATTATCACCATAACTAATGAAGATTCATTTCTAAGCTTTTGGATCTAGTTTAGAATTATATTTACACATGAACATAAGACTCACAACCTTTGAAATTGAAGATTTTTTATCTATCCACACTTCATAAAGATTTTTATCAATAAGAGTTAAATAAGGATATTGATTAATAAACTAACAAGCAAAATTTGTAGCCTCTACCCCAAGGCACTAATGTAGCTACATACCACTTTTCATATTCCTCGCTCTTTCCATTAAGGTTCAATTCATTCTTTCTACTACCCCAATTTGTTGGGGAGTATAAGGTGTAGTATTCTACAATGATAGCTACATGCTTATAGAATTCATCAAATTATGAAATAATATACCCCATCATTATCATATCTTCACACTCTTATCTTATAATTAATTTTATTTTCAACTAAAATTTAAAATTTGTTAAACTTAGTGAAAATTTTAGATTTTGAGCACATAAAATAAATCTAGATGTGTATAGAGACATCATCAATGAGTTAATGCAATATCAATACTTACCTATACAACCAACATCCACTAGACCAAAAAAATCAAATGAAAAATTTATAATAACCTCATAGATGTATAGCTTCCAATAAGACATGAAGCTATATTATGTTTTCCAAACACAATGATCATAGAAATCAATTTTACCAAAAAAATAGTTAGAAAAAACATCAACCAAATTTTTATTGATAATGTTCTTAAGAGCTTTTTAACTTATGTGACCTAAATATTGGTGCCACAACATGCATGAATTTCTAGTTCTAGTTACATTGGTAAAATTTTATAAAGTGGAGGCATTAAGCTTAAACATACTCCCAATCGAAGGTGAGTGTAGGATCATGGGGGTCCAAAAAGTGGCAATATGACAAAAAAGTGGTTGATGACTTTATTTTTATCCAAATTTAATGAAATGAAAAGATTTTATTGAGAAAATTGTCAACTTTCCACCAATATAAGATATGCCTTATTTTGAATTTAATAGATAATTACTATTGATTTTGTACATGCATTATGACTAAATTCTTGATTGATAGGCTAATTGAAAAATATCTATAATTCTCAAATGATTTCACATTTTTTGAATTTGAAAGATGTGGCACATTTTATGCTTCCCATACTATAGAATAAAATAAAATAAAATTGAATTTCATAAATTTTTTACCAAGTTATGGTGGTCAAACAAACAAGTTTTAATATTTTTAAAAAGTTCTAATAAAAAATTCATAACTAATTATTTACTTGCAAAAAGATTAAAAAAAAAATGCGGCACATCTGGGCATGTGTCCTCTACTTAAAATGAAAGTTTCAAATAAAATAAAAATGTTGTACTTAGGTTGGTTAGACATACACTTGCTTTTTATTTTTTCCCTAAACATTTAGTACTATTGCATTGAAATTTCAATTTTTCACCAAATAGATTTACTTTTTTCCAAAAAAGGACTAGTATTGCATTGAAACTACATTAAATTTGAGATATTTTTCAAATTATGTTAATAACCTATTCAAATTTTTATGTCAAGTTGCCTAACTTTATTTTTCTAAACTTTCATTGCCACTTAAGGGCCTAGTTTGGACCACCATGATCCTGCACTAACCCTCTAAGATCATCTAGAAATTATCAAATTACCTCTTACCAACCTACAAACCAAACTTACCAAATTCATATGCTTGGATATAGAAACTAAAATTCTTGTAAGACCTAAAATATGCAAAACATGATCAATGGTTTTATCCCTTCCAAGTAAAACACGAGTTTACCTTTACCTTACTAAAAATCTACTAGGTAATATTGTCTCGAAGAAAAACCTCTCCACCATCATACATTATATATTTAGAAAGGTAATCCTTGTGAGGAGTCACATGGTAGGAGAAACGTAAATCAATAAGCCAAGCATCATCACTTATAGTGAGTAGAAATAAATAAAGAATCATTATCACTATCATTTGAGGACTTTTTCATGGAGGAATCTAAACCATTTTTCTTTTTTTTTCTATATTCCTTCTTCACATGTCCCTTTTACAATAGTTCCAACACTTTAATATGCTCTTCCTTGAGGTTTTAGAACATCCATTAGACTTAGATCTATCCTTCTTCTTATCCCCTTTAGGCCCTTCTTTTTCTTTGGACCTTCCCCATACACAAACCATTTTTGAGCCTTCATTCATGGATTTTCTTCTCATTTTCTCTTTAAAAGGAGAGTAGCTAATAAGATTATTCATTTTTCACATTGCACCATTACCACTAATGGAAACAATTATATTTCCCCAAGTATTAGGTAAAGATAAAAGTAATAAGATGCATTTATATTACTCATAGAAATTAACACCTAGAGAAGTAAGATGACTTATAATCAAATTTAAAACATTCAAATGGTCTCCAGTAGAATCACCATCTTTCATTTTTAATGAATAGAACTATCCTTTTTTGAGATATAATTTATTTGTAAGACTTTTGATTTGGTAGATATCACCTATCCTCCATAAATTGTGTGTAAAAGTATCCTTAGAAATATCCAAGAGGATATAATCTACAAGACACAATTGTATGGTTCCTTATGGCTTTTTGTATAATTTTTACCAATCTTTAGTAAACATATTGAATTTCTTATTTTCTAGTGAAACAAGCAACCATTGATATCTTTCTTCAAGAAGATATTCCATATTCAATTTCCATATCCCATATCCAATACCATTGAGTTTCTCAGTATACATGTGAGGCAGAGGCCATGGTATACAATCCTATTCCTCAAATCTACAAAACCACACAAGGAAAAAAATCCCACTATAGCCAAGAAACCTTCAACACTTAATAAAAAATTGCACCTCTCTTATATGTAGAATCATTAGCTCTTATATTGAATATTGGTTTATAAGGTAAAACTACTATATGAATAACTTCTACAATCATATGTAAATTTAAAATTTATTTATTTAACAAGGGTTGTACCATATGATTAAAATTATGTGATTGTAAAATCAATAATAAGAGAGAAATTAGAAAACCATATAGAAAACATAGTATTTATGTGGAGAAATTATTTCAAGAAAAAAATACACATGAGAAAGAGGAAAAGTATGTATTAATCTTCAAAGGAGAGATCCATCCACACACTAACACTCTAATATGTGATAGCACTTTGGTATGACCAATGTACCTACAAATAATCTCATCAAACTATTGTCTCATTCCTCCAATTTATAGAGGAATGAGAGAGGAATACCACATATGGTTTCCCAATATAATGTACCACCAAACCATGTTAAAATACAAAAGCTTTCATGTCCAAAATAAAGAGGATCTTCCAAGAATAGTAAATGTAACTCTTGATGATCCATAAATATTAAAAATAACCTAAATACCAATAATATAGAAAACATCTTTGACTTGCAACTCCTCTATAATGACCCATTTCCCTAGATAGGAATCAAAAATCATCACCCAACACATGTGACACCCACCAAAAAATTTAAGATGCTCCTCTACTCGATGCTCACACCCGAGTTAAGAGATTTTCTAAATATATCTTCCTAACCTACACTACCAATTTAATCTCCTTCATGAATGCATATAACAACTAATGCCAAGATTCTTGGGCAATGTAAATTACAACTTGATTTTTAACTACACACTATGTGTCCAAGGACACATTCCAAGAGTGTTGGAGACACATGAATAATACAAAGGATTACAAGGTAAATGGAACCTTAATTTTAATAGGTAAATTTCACACAAGAATATGCCACTTGTAGACTTGTTATTAAATAAAGGACTATAATCAAAGCTATCCCAAAAACATAAAGGAAAATGGCATGGGTATGCAATTTTCACCATTACAAATTGACACTATATGAACTCTATTTTATGGCTCTTATTTTATAATAAGGTTCATTATTTGGATAATCTCCTAATTCCTATAGATGACCTTGAGTTCAAAGTACATGAAGGTCACAATGGTCTTTAATAGTATGTAGTAGCTAAAACATGGTTTCGAAGAATGAATTAAAGGTTTTAAAAGGAAACAACATAATTTAAAAGAATTTTCTTTTTATAACCTTGTAAATTAAATTGAGATGCACATTCATATAAGGATATATTTTTCTAGTTTTATGACTGTATTTAATTTTTTAAATCATAAAATATAACCAAATTTTAATTTGGAAGACTACACCAAATGACTGTATATATAATACATTTCTTAGTCTAACCATGAACCATTTCAACATGTGAAGTGTAATGTTGAATATATAATCCTCATAAAAATACTTGATGGCTAGGATCGAATCTGATCCAATATCAATCTAGGAGCACTTGGCTGACATTTCTAGAGCCAAAGATGGAAAATATTAGAAATCTAATTTTTTGATATTTTCTATGTTTCCATAATTTACATTTTTTAGGCCTTTCAAGTGGAGTTGGCTTTGAGGACTTTCATCAATTGCTCAGGAAGGGTGTCATAGGTTGCCTTCTAAGAAACTCTATCTAGTTCTCTTGTAGATGTTTCTAATGATTCAAAGAAGTCTAATTTTCAACTAATGGGATAGGAGTTGTGGTCCCACCAAGTTGGGGTACCAAAATTAAATAACATTCTTGCATTTTAAATTTCTATAGTGAATATCATCCCCATTCAATTGCCCATTTCAACTTCTTTGAAAATGTATAAATGATTCAATTCAAAGCTAATAAAGATGATTTTTGGAGGCATCCATCTCTTCCAATGAGCTCACAAATTTGTGTAATCTTCATAATTAAAATAAAATCTTGTTTTTGTATTAATTATTGTGTGAACTCTACAATACTGCCAATTCCTCATGCTAGGTATGTCACTCATATTCTTAGATAAATTTGGATTACTCTCAAATTTATCTCCAATTTGTGATATTCATATCACCATGTATTACAAGCTAGAGTAAATTAAGAAACCATTAGAAATACATTAGAATACACATCAAAAGATTGTAGTGCAACATGATCAAATATAGGAAAATTAAGTATTTGATTTATCTTGCTAGATTTTGGTTGATCACAAATCATTTATATACAACCCTCTTTGTTATTGATCATTATTTTTAATTAGTATTCTCAAATATGTCTTTGTTGATGTATGGACTTGAATTAAATGGTATAGGAAGGTCAACCCATAGTCACAAAAGAAAAAAATTGACACTATATTTAATGTATTAAAATGTCCATGGAAGAGAAAAATTGATCCATAGGGCCAAAAGGGATACAATATAAATAAGAAAAGGGGTGGGTAAGGTCACATCCCAAGAAAAATAAAATAAAACATAAACTAAACAATGCAAGAAAAGAAAAGTAGGTTCCATAGATGATCCTTGAATGTCTTAGATAACACTCTTGATATTCAAGGCTTCACAAATGTGTGTGATAGGCATGAGGAAATGGGGTTCACTAGGTTTGTGATGCCTTGTAGGGCTATGATGTGAACTTGGAAGTTGGCCAAGGGGCCTCTTCCTAATGAAGTGAGAGGGTTGGAAATATGAAGTAATCAATCTAGTATATCCCTGTTGGTGGTTGTGCCTTTGTTTAAAGTTGTCAATGATAGACATACATATATCTTCCACAAGAAGGGAGCAATATAAACCATTGGTCCTCATAAGCCATTAGAGAATGGTGAGAACTAGTCAAGTCTCTAAAGTGACAAAACATTTATCCTCTAATTTCATAATAAGCATCTACACATAAAATATTCCCTACTTTGATTCTAAAGAGCATATCTAGAACAAGTAAGACACTCCTAATGAATGTGGTGATCTATCTCAATGTAAACCTAGTGGGAGAAAAAATGAGGGGCACAAGAGGAGCACATAGGCTATAAGGTAGTTACTTAGTATATCATGGGGGAAAAATGAATCTATCACTAAACTCTAGAGATATAGATCTTGGTAACATTGAACATTTGAAGACAATAGCTCTCTAGGTATATTCCATGTGGATTGGAGGTAGGCTCTTTAAATCTAAATATGAATACCCTTAAGAGATAATATTTTCATAGTCTATATTGGTGATCAAGAATGCTTCTAGTTGTAACTATGTGACTTTTTTGCTTTAACATTTTAGATCATATTCCATGATCCATCTCTAAGATGAATAAAATCAAAATCTAAAACATTGATTCAATAAAATTTCACATAATTACAACCGAAAGCATTCTTGATCATTAATACCATTGTTTAACTCCCCCTTGTAGAGATCAATAAAATTCATTGAAAAGCTCTACAAAAGTGGCATAGCAAAATCAAGGTCAATGAAGCACAACAAGGAGGAGACTCTTGCATATCAATAAGAATCAAACCTATGATCTACTACCATCATAAAGGATATATGAGTAAAACAAGAATGCCCAAAATCACCAGTTTGGGAGGTGGTTATAAGTCTCAATCTATGCCCCCACATCGAATATTACTGAAATAATAAGAGTTGTGTCAAATTCTGCAAAAATGATGGCCAAAAAGACCAATCTCTAAACATGATTATATTTAAATAACATTATAACCAATACTCTCTTTGATCTACAATCTAATAATATAGACCCAAACCTCACAACCATATAAGAAAATATGTACTATGAATAAACGAATCTGACAATTCTTCATCTAAAAATCTCAAAACTCAATTTAAATATATTATTTTAAAGATGGTAAAAACAGCGTATACTTAATCACTATATAAACTATAATTATAAACAAAAACAAAAAGACTATAATTCAAAGATAAAACAGCATATACTCATGAATCACTATGTAAACTATAATTATCAAACAACGAAAGTATAATTCAAAGATAGAAAAACAGCATATACTCAATCACAATGTAAACTATAAATATAAAACAAAGACAATATAATTCCATGACTGAATATAATATATATATAAAAAACCCATTTTCCTCACCAACAAAACAGCTCAATCTCCTCCAAACACCATTAATGTTCCAACTGATATCATAAGCATTTTTATCATTGTTGGAATGCCATAATTCTGGGGGTATAAGGCAGTGGTTTGTATGATTTGATCTTTTTGATGGTGCAGGTACAGATGCAGCATAACAAGTGGTATGGAGAAGCTTTTAGTAAAGCGAGAAAGCTGAGTGTATGATGTCGATAAAGGGCATGCGAAAAGAACATGTTTGTCCTTTCACATTGTAGAATGGAAAAGCTTTGAATAGTGTTAGTCAATGCCCCACGCTTATCTCTCGTTAACTGTGTAGTTAAAACACTTACATCCATCTATTCTGGGAACTCCAATACTTTGTGTCTTTCAAGAAAGGGATTTCACTCACAGCCTGCACTATTCCCCACCATTATCAGACTTATAATACACATCAATATCACCTGTCAACTTCTATCTTCTCCTCCACTTTTTCATTTGATGGAGAGTTTTATATCAGATTCAGATTGGTTTTTTAATCTGATTTGGAAGCATGAGTTTAAGTTCATATATCGTGGTTTATTTTTCAGTATTGTGTATTAGATGATTATTCTTATATGTACATAACAAAGTATTGATTTCACATCATCGACAAGTTTAAATTCATACATCAATATCACCTGTCATCTTCATCTCCTCTTCCACTTTTTCATTTGATGGAGAGTTTTATATCAGATTCAGATTGGTTTTTTAATCTGATTTGGAAATATGAGTTTAAGTTCATTCATCGTCGTTTATTTTTAAGTATTGTGTATTAGATGATTATTCATAAAGGTGCATATCATGGTATTGATTTCATATCATCAACAAGTATAAGTTCATACATCTTCAGTTATTTTTAAGTATTACGATGATTTTTGTAAACATAACTCGGTTTAATAGTCGTCAAAGATAATTTCTAGTCAATAAAAATAAGATGATATTTGCCATTTTTTTTTTGGTATAGATGACGTGTAAAAGTGTTATTGACTGATTGACAATAGAATCAGATGATGTTTCAATTGAGTCGTATTATGATATTAGACAATGTATGATTTATACAATCTTTTAGGGTTTATGTTTTTTGAAAGTATAATTGAATCAGATTTGATTTAAGTCTTACACATTAGATGGTTATTCTTAAACATAACTCAATTTGACAGTCAAAGATTAATTTTGATCAATAAAAATAAGATAATATTTTTCATTTTTTGATACAAAAGAGGTATAAAATTGTTAAATTGAATGTTTGACTATTGAACCAAATGATATTTGAATTGAACTGTATTAAAGTATTACACAATCTATGGTTTATATAGTCTATCAAGATTTTTGTATTTTGAAAATATAACCGAATAAATTTAATTTTTCATTGATTTTAACCATTTTAAATTTCATATATATAATAACTTAACTAAAATATAATTTATAGTTTAAATATTATTCTATTAATAATATTATTATCTATTATATAAACAACAATTGATATAAAATTTCATCCAACATTTATGGGGTAAGATTTCAAAAAAGTATGGTAAAAATTGATTTTGTTAGACAAAAAGAAGAAGATGTCACCTAAAGCAGTATCATATTCAAGTATTTCACTTTATAAAGAATGGCAATGATGGTAAGTGGAAGCCAACAACCAATAGATATGACATCACTAGTAAGTTGTTAATGAATAATGAACACTAGAAGGTGAAATAATACTCTCCATATGCTGCCTAATAATGTATAGGCTGTGATGTTTTTGACTTTTCCTTTGGGATATCGTGTTTCAAATTATTAGAAACCAAACATGATTGATGGTATTTCACTTTATATTTTCAATAAGAATTAAATTTTTGGTTTCAAAGGGTTGGAAAATGCACTCTAAAGTATCCAAGGTTAAGTAATTAGTTTTAATTTAAATTTTAAATAAATATGAATTTAATTTGGATGTGTATTTGAAGTTGATAAATTAAATACTAAAAGTAAAAAATATTAAAATAAATGTGTATTTATAGTTGAAAGGATAGAGATTGATTTAATTGTAATAGAATATAGATATTTGGAATTTGAGAATGGGTTTAGAAATAAAAAGTTGTGACAAATATGTTTTGTGAATATTGAAATTGTGTTGAATTGTATTTTGAAGGCGATCTTGATTTTTTTGAGAGTGTCTTCGACTTTTTGGGTGACCTTGAGCTTTCTCTAAAGTATCAAGCTTTAAATCTTTAGAACTTTAATTCCTAAAAAGGGGTTTGTATGTATTTGTACCTACAAATTAAAGACTTAGTGGTATTGAGAGTCATTCTTAGAACGTGTTATGGCAATGGTGAAACCTTAGTAATTCTTCAATTCTAATCAAGCCTTGTTGATCAATTCAATGATTTTATGATAGTTTGGAACACACACCAAACAATGTGTACATAATAAATGTGTAAGTAGCTAACATTTATGTGATAGAATTACAATGAATATGTGAGACTAAAATGTAATAAATGCTTAAGATTCAAGTGCAATGAATTCTTGAGTAGTAGATTGTGTGCATGAAAGCACAAAAGCTAGGGTTTATATTGTTAATGCAATAATTGATGTAACTATTGTGAATAATGCAAAGATAGAGCTATGAAAAATTATGTGGATCAATTAGTTAATTGGACATTGCAAAATTTCATTTGTATGCACTTTTGTACACACATTGAAATAAAGTTTCACAATTGTATTTTATGTTTTGGGAGATCTTGCACAACATTTTGTGCCATCACTTGTACTCACAATACTTATAAAGTGTAATGGGAGGTTTTTGTGAGTGTCTTGTTATTTGCAATCACAAACATGTCTATCCTCCAATATTTATTCTTTGTTATTTACAGATTCTAGATTTTAAGTTACAAGTACATCATGTTGTCCTTTTGGATGTTTCCACTTCATCTTCATGCACTCCATTTATGACACAATTTTTTTATGGATCTACCATACCTCTCCCTTGTTAGCATTATGGGGGTGTTGTATGGTCATGCTAATGGTTCCTTAGTTTTAGTGATGTAATGGAATCACCTTCTACCTTCATCAATAAGTTTTAATGTTCTTGAGATAATTGACACCTATATTTTTTTTGTCAAATTACTATAGCAATGCAATATATTGGTGTAAGTCACCATTTGTCCATTGTTCAAGCAATGCTACTAGGGTCACTCGTATATTTTTTTTAATCTTTTTCATCCTAATTATTATCTTGATTTTGGTGGATCATATTCTTCAATTCCAACAATATATTGGTTATTCTTTAGTAGTGTTTGTGTAACGCCCCGCCAAGGAACCCAGAGAACAACACGTAAAGTAAAAAAAAACCGAATATTTAAAAAAAAAACATTTGATTACAACATGAGGACAAAGTAAACATCTACACATACGTCCTCAGGGTTCCATGACAACGCTACTTAAACAAATTCACAAGAAATAACATCACATTATAAATCCAAAGACATCAAACATAAGGATAAATCATATCAATAATGAATGATCCAATTACAAAATCATAATGTAGTCAAGTTACATATTCAAGTTACATCACGTGAGATTATGAAAAATCTCATTACATCATAATAATATCACAATAAGGTCTCACATACACATCAGAAATGAATACAATATTGATGAAGATCGTAACACATCTGTCAACCTTGTTCATGAGCATGCTTAGAGTTAGCATCCAACTTCATGGACAATGTAAAATAAGGAACCTATCACAAGAACAATATCATCCACACACTGCATCACCTACAAGGGAAACCCAATGGAGGATATAGCACATTCCTCCCAATCATGTGGTACCTGAAGGTCCACCCCCCATGCTAGGAGATAATATCAGGTCCATAAAGATAAAAAAATATGAAGACATAACATAACATCACATGGCATGACGTACACATTATGACATAATGATATCTAAACCACATAATTACAAACAAAGCTCCCAGAGGCAACAACATAAAAAAGGTAACTCTACACAAGAGACTGCATAACATGCATCAGGAAAAGAGTGTCATCACACAATTTATGATAGGTTACCCTGGTGAATCTTCTTAGACTACCAACCCTCATACCAAGTTACCTTGGTAATCTCTATCGATTCTGGGCCCCTAAAAACACATGTGAAATCAAACTACCTTTCAAGAAGACAAAGTAGACGATCATGCCATTCTAGGCCTTCTCAGCCCACCCTTAATCTATACAAGCACTAAGGTGTTAGGCAAGGCATCAAATTATCTGAATTACTTAATGAACACTACCCAACCCCTAGCACACTTGTTAAGGATTTTACTGAATTATAAACTCTTGATAGGTTACCCTGGTTACCTCTTAGAGTTCTGACCCCTATCGAAATCCACTGTCCCTAATAATATAACTCATTATCAATTACAAAGGACAATCATCATGCACATCAAACCAATCCATGAATGAACATGCATCTCAATCATGACATAAACCATTTAACTTTCAAAATACCTCCAAGGTAACAAATAAAAACTGTGCATGGCTAAATCCCAAATTAAATCATTGCAATTGAACATCAAAGTACAAGCATAATAAGCTTTACAATACAAGTTTCCTTTCCTAACCTCTAGAAAATTTAAAAACTCAATAACACTGAAGTACACTCTTAAATTATTAACAAATATATTATTACCCATCATATACAACCATCAAACCTTCATGAACTAAAAGTCATAATAGTTAATTTATTGACATAATTAAATGTCTTATTTTTTTTCTATTTTAACAAAATAAATCAATGATCATTCTTCATTAAGAATAATATAAATTCTTTTCATTTATTGACCAACCATATAAGATTCAATCAACTCATATATATATATATATATATATATATATATATATATATATATATAATATTGTATATATGATCCATAATTACATTAAAATCATTTATACAATTCAACTCTTAAAAAAAATAAAAAATTACAATATTCTATGTTAACATCCAATTCTATCAGCATAGTATAATCTATTGAATTCAAAGCAATTAGAAAACTTTGATACAAATCAATGTATATTAAAAGACAAGGCATAATTAAATAGTGACCTAGAGATGACCAAAAAGAAGCTTATCTAGTGAATATTTAACATGAATATAACAACGACTACTTGAATTTTCAATATTAAATTATAAATTTACATATCGGTTGGTATGTTCTATATAGAGGTGACACATGGGATAAGAATGTTAAACATAAGACAAAGATATCAATTACTCAAAACTGGGGAATACGGCCATGCAAGACACCAACCGGTCAAGAATGCAAAAGCTATAAGAGAATGAAATAAACCGAAGGTTGAGGTAAATTAAGGTGAATCAGGCATCTCCAAGGCAACCTACAATCTGTTAATCACAAGATTACTAAAGAGAGCAGCCTCAACAACACCAAACAAAACTTCAAAGGCAAAAGAATGAGGAGACTACAAAAATTTTGGCTACGTAGGCATTAGTATAGGAGATGGACATTTAAATAAGAGCAGTGTCGGCAATACCAAGCAATACTTGCATGGAAAAGAATGAGTAAATGACAATTATATAAGCCGTGCACAACTCTTGCAAAGCAAAAGAATGAGGAGATTGCAAAATTTTGACCACCGACCATTGGTATAGGAGATGGGCACAACTCTTCCATACCATCCATTGAGATGGTTTTCAGCTAAAAAGAGAATAATATCAGGGTTTCCAAAGAGCTTATGATTTAGATTGCTATGAGTATGATGTTGTTTGGTACCCAAAAACAACATCAAGGTTCCATTTCATGCAACCACTGTTAAGTGTGTTACAAGCCAACAAGATGAAGGGAAATCTGAAATAAGGGTTAATTTGTAAGTTTCAGACACCGACTTAAAGGCAACTACATGCCAACATCAAATTTCCCTAGCAGTATAAAGTTAAGGCAATTTTTTGAAGATTCAAGGACTCAAAGAAATTAACTATGAGGTACAAATAGTAAAATCCCACAAATGATCAGAAGCAACAAAAGAGTCTGAAACTATCAAATTCAATGAGATACAAACATGAAAGCTAACTGTGAGATCCGATTTCATCTCACATAGATTGGTTTTTCCATTTGAAGGTGCAAAGGTATATTGTTAAAATAATTCTATCAACAATCATACTGGCATGAAACATGGAAGATTACAAGAAATATTTCAAGAAAGAGAAAATAACAATTGTAAAACCATTTTCATTACAACTGGGTTTAATAGCTTTCGTTTCTCTAAAATAATTCTTCAATTATTTCAACACTAATCCACAACAATTTCATTTCTGATGTTTGTACAGAATATTCAGCAAACAAATTCTACCATAAGGAAGAACAAATACCTTAAACAACATTCAAAAGCTACTATTCAAGAAAATTCAAATCAAAAGAAGAAAACCTGAAATTTTTGCTCGAAACTGACATAGATTGAAACAAGAATCAACAAATTTGAAAACTCTATATCTTCCAAAATGCACAAATCCTTCCAATTCACTATATCCAAAACTTTTTAACCAAAACACAGAGAAGAAGCTTTTCCCCAAACTACCATGAAACGTTTTCCCCAAAAAACCAATATTGTTGTGAACAATTTTTTAATAACCAAAGATTTTTAATTCATTTCCAATTAACTCATAATCACGGAACTTAACTAATTATCAACATGCAAACAAGGTTGATCAGACAGTTCTAATTAAACAATTTCCCAAGATAACATTTTCTAACTCCGGATCAAGATTTTAGATATATATTTATAATCTGTTGAAAAAAAACCCTTCAAAATATTTACTTTTCATTTATTTAAATTTGCACATTAAAATTAATAAATATCTACTACTCAAAATTAACAATCACATTTAATTAATTATCCTATTTTACTAATTTAATTAATCAAACCTTTTAAAACAACAATCAAATTTTAATTAAATTAAATTATCTAAACATATATATTTTAATTTAACATTTGAACAACATTACACTAAATAAAATAACTTATTTAATAAACCATTTAACTAATTAATGAATTTCCAATCAAGATGAAAACATGAACGACACAATGGACCCGAACGACAACACATCGACAGGTGATAACATAGATAATCGTCCTATAAAGGAACGATGGCCAAAGAAGGACCTAACATTATCTCCAAATCAACATGTTTGCATTGGGTCATGGCATGCTCAAACCTAACAAAGCAAGTGGATTTGATGCCTAGTACCTGTGAACTGCATCAAACAATGTTGTCAAACATATCTGCATAAACTGACAGTCACACCATGAGAGAGAGTCGCAATGTAGCAGGGTACTCATGAGTGAGTAATGCTACACTGTCCCCTTGACCAAGACTAACATATAGTAATACATCATAAAAAACATTAGATACATCATCATAAATACATTAATGCTTTGAAACATCATAAAACCATAACACACATAATGTTCATCATTAGTTCACCACACAAACATAATCAGATGATCGACAATGTCTCTAATGTATCATCAACAAAGTATAAAACTAACATAGTATCAGTGTCGTAACTAAAATAAAGTAGCATAATATCCAAAATAGCTAAAACAACTATCAACCAAACGGAAACAAACTTAAAAAAAGTGTAGCAACTGGAGGGACACTACATCCTCCCCCCCTAGGATAAGGCTTACTCTAGGAAGCTTGCAAACTGATATGGATAAAGCTCTCTCATGCTTGTCAAATCCTCCCAAGTAGCTGATGCCTCATCACTAGGATCCCACTGGACCCTCACCTGATTAATGTCTTGACCCTTGAGGGCGAGTCTCCTGTGTTGAAGAACGCCCATGGGCTCCAAAGCCAGTTGCCCATCCTCTACCTGTAATGCATTCCAATCGAGCACATGTGAAATATCAAGATGATAAGGTCTAAGAATAGATACATGGAATACTTCATGAATGCATGACAAACTGAGTGGTAAAGCAAGATGGTACGCTACAGGACCAATCCTCTCTAGAATCTCAAATGGTCCAACGAAATGAGGCGTGAACTTAGAGCCTTTTCCATAACAGATTAGACTCTTCCACAGATGCACTCAAATAAATACCCTATCACCAACTGAAAACTGACGATCCACTCTATGCGCATCAACATACTTCTTATTCCTGTCTTGCACCGCCACCAAGTGCTCTCTGATGCGATCAACCTATTGCTCCATATCCTGAAGCATCTTAGGTCCAAGTAGAACTATATCCTCAAGTCTATCCCAAGTCAATGGAGTCTAACAAGGATGTCCATATAATGCTTGAAAAGGAGGCATACCTATGGAACTATGATACCCATTATTGTAAGCAAACTAGACTAAGTAAATATAATCTTCCCATCGCGCCCGTTGATCCATTACATACATCCTAAGCATATCCTCAAGAATCTAATTGACCCTCTTGGTTTGACCATCCGTCTCGGGGTGATAAGTTCAACTGAGTACCTAAGGCATGCTACAAGGATGTCCATAATGCTGATGTAAACATAGGATCTCTATCTAAAATGATTCTGCGAGGAATTTCATGCAACCGAACAATATCCTCCATGAATATCTTTGTCACAGAAGAGCCATTATAGGAAGAACAACCAGAGAAAAATGTGCTACCTTAGTCAACCTATCAATAGTAACCATAATAAAATCATGTTGATGAGATGACATAGGTAAACCTACAATTAAGTCCATAGATATGATATCCCACTTCCATTCAGGAACAAGATGTGGTTGCAACAGTCCTATGGGATGTTGGTGCTTGACCTTAACTCTATGGTACTCAAGATATCTCGAAACAAAATTAGTGATATCACACTTCATTCCAAACCAAAATTACAATTATCGAAGGTCCACATGCATCTTCTTTACTCCAGGATGAGTTGAACAAGGTGCTCGATGTGCCTCTGACATAATCAAAGTGTGAAGACCTTCTGTATGTGGTACGTAAATATGACCCAAATGTCGCAACAAACCATCTAACTCAAGAGTATATCCTATGAATCTACCCTCCAAGGGTCTACCTGATCCTAACTCCGTCTTCACCTCCTGATACAATTTGTCTATAGGAAGTGCTGCTAAAATATGGCTCCTTAAATCAACTCTAAGAGTCACGGTAGAAAGCTCATGCCTTCGCCAACTAAGAGCGTCAGCCACTACGTTCTCCTTCCCCTGGATAAATTTCACCTCGAATTCATACTCACATAAGAACTCCATCCACCGTCTCTACCTAACATTCAAATTAGGCTATGTGAAAATATACTATAGATTACGGTGATCACTGTGAAGTTCAAAATGGTGCCCCAACAAGAAATGCCTCCACCGAACCAGAGCATGAACAACTGCAACTAGCTCCAAATCATGAGTAGGATAGTTCAGTTTGTGATCCTTGAGTTTGCGAGACTCATAATCGATCACATGACCATCCTACATCAGCAAGGCTCCTAATCCCTCCAAAGACACATCAGTGCAAACAACAAAGTCCTTAGTAGGATCAGGAATGACTAAGATAGGCGCACTAGTCAACTTTTCCTTGAGTGTTTGAAAAGCCGACTGACACAGATCTGATAAAATAAATTGTTTCCCTTTCCTTTGAAGAGAAGTAATGGGGTGAGAAATCCTTAAAAGCCCCTGAACAAACCATCTGTAATACCTGGCAAGACCCATAAAACTATGAACCTGAGGTACATTGGTAGGCACGCGCCAATCAATGATGGCTTGGATCTTCAAAGGATCCACATCAATACCCTCTCTAGAGATAACATGACTAAGGTATTTCACCTCATTCTGGAAGAACTCACACTTTTCCAAATTCGTGAACAATTGATTCTCTCTTAATCACTGCAATACCTATCGCATATGCTCTTCATGCTCCTTCATATCTCTCGAATAGATCAAAATATCATCAAGAAACATGAGAACAAAATGATCAAGGTATGTGTGGAAAACACCATTCATCAAACTCATGAAAACGGATGGTACATTTTTTAACCTAAACGGTACCACTGGAACTCATAGTGGTTGTAACAAGTTCGAAATATCGTTTTATGAATGTCTACTTCTAAAATACGCAACTGATGGTAACTGGATTTTAGATCAATTTTGGAAAACACATTAGCTCCCTTGATCTGATCAAAGAGATCATTGGTTCTGGGAAAGGGATATTGATGGGTATGTGCGGGATCATCATGGAAAAAAAAAACCCTTAAGTGGCAATGAAAATTCAGAAAATCAGAGTTAGGCGACTTGATGTAAAAATTTGAATAAGTTATCTATATTATTTTAAAAATATGTAAGAATAACAAAAAAAATCTATTTGGTGAAAATTTGAAATTTCAATGCAGTAGTACTTAAATTTCAGGGGAAAAAATAAGAAGCAAGTGTCTGTCTAACCACCCTAACCACAATAAAATGATAATATTTTTTTAATAAAATTTTAGATATAAGTAAAGGACTCATGTCCCGATGTGATGCATATTTTTTGTAAATGTTTTCCAAGTAAATAATTAATTATGAATTTTTTATTACAACTTTTAAAAAATATAAAAACTCGTATGTCTGACCACCTTAACTTGGTCAAAACTTCATGAAATTCATTTATTTTTTAATCCTATAGTATGCAAAGCATAGAATGTGATACATGTTTCAGATTCAAAAAATGTGATACCGTTTGAAAGATATAGATGTTTTTCAATCAACCTATCAATTAGGACTTTAATCATAATTCAAATAGAAAATGAATAATAATTATCTATTAAATTCAAAGTAAAGCATAATTTATATTGGTGGAAAACTGAGAATCTCCTTTATAAAACCTTTTCGTTTCATCAATTTTTGGTAAAAAAAATTTGTCAGCCACATGGGTCATCATATCACTTACATATTGCCACATTTTGGCCCATCATGATCCTGCACATACCCTGATTCTTAACTATAACTTTGTTCAACTGACGATAATCGATACACAATCTAAGAGATCCTTCCTTCTTCTTCATGAAGATGACAGGTTCTCCCCAAGGAGAAACACTCAAACATATAAAAACCTTAGCCAAAAGTTCCTCCAACTATAGATGAAGCTCTTCTAGTTCCTGTGTGGTTAGTCTATATGGAGCTCGAGATATAGGCTCTGCTCCAGGAACTGGGTTGATTCTAAAACCTATGTCACATTTCAGTGTAATTTCAGGAATATCACTGGGAAAAACATTTGTGAATTCCCCAAGAATAGGGTAATCATCAAGAGATACCTCTTGACTCTCTGCTACCTCCAAGTCATTAACTGTTGCTGCAAAAAAATGACAACCCTGATGAATGCATCTCCTTAACTACATAGCAGATATAATCCGCAAGGAGATGGGTCTTTGTATGCCAATTATTTCAACTTATGCACTAGAATCATCTAAGCAACATACTATCTTTTTTTGACAACCAATCACTGCATGATGGGTTTCCAACCACTCCATACCAAAAATAATATCATAAGAACCAAGAGGTGTAACACGAATATCTACATAGGTAGATAGCGATCTAATCCTTAGTCCATAATTGCGAACAAGGGATTCTATTGCTACCTTCACCCCAGAGGCCAATTGAACCTACCACCTATCACCTTGCTTTACTACCATGAGCCCACATCACTCAATAATAGATGGAGAAATAAATGAATCATAAGCTCCATAATAAAAAAGGATAGAAACATCAATACCTTGTAACTGACCTAAAGTCTCAACCATCATGTTCTAATGATCTTCTTGATGGTTATCTACTGTAACAAAGACTTTGTGAGAATGGCCCACATCTTCAACTATTGACTCTAAAGATGTCGGTCATTGACCAAATCTTGATGTATCTCTCATAGGACACAACCTCACAATGTGACCCTGTTGACCACATGAAAAGAAACCAGTACCTCTGCCAAAACCTCTACCATCCAAAGGTGCATTCGATTGCTGAAAACTACCTCTGCTAATTGTAGATTGTGCACTCTGTGTTGGCTGATCCTAGCAGTTATGCTTGTTATGCCACCAATTGCGATTCTTCCCAGACTGTGAACTATTACCCTATTGAGCTTGAGAATTCTTATTCTTTGGTGGGTAACATTTTTGCTACTAACCACCCTTAGTGGGTGCCTGTTGGTTCCGAGAGGAACCCCTGTCCGAGTTTGACCGACTTGCGGACCAAAGCCTGCGATAGGTGCACTACCTATTTGGACACCTATATGTCCACTCAAAGCCATAGTCAGATTATCCTCCACAAGTCATGCCTTCTCCATGGCTACCTCCATAGTCTTCAGCTCAAAGACTCAAACTCCTCTGCTAATATAGGCATTCAAGCCCTTGATGAAGTGTTGTACCAACATAGCCTCGTCATCCACAATTCTAGCATATTGTTTGAGCTCATAGAAACTATGCTCAAATTGCTCAACTAACATGGCCATCTGACGTAGATCATGGAACTCATCTACACGACATTGTCTCCAATTCTCTAATAGGAAACATGCTCTGAATCTCTTCAAGAACATATCCCACAAAACTGAACCAATCACTAGATGAAGCTTATGCTCCTCCAATTTCCACCAGGTAGAGGCAAAGCCTCTAAGATGTATAATGGCACATCTAGCTATAGTGTTTCTACCATATGGATGCATAGAAAAGCACCATCCCAAGTCTATCAGCCAAGTTCCTGCCTCTAGACCACCACTAGTGTTGTCAAAAGTGGGAGGGTGTGCCCTCAATAAGTCTCTTATATGCCCCACAACAATGACATATTGCTCCATAGTCTCAAAAACTCTCCTAAGTGATATGTATTGTTCTCTAGCCACTTCATAGCTAGCCTCCTATCTAGGACCAAGGTGAGCAAGAACCTCCTCAAGAAAGGGACACAACAGAGCTCCTTCTGAACCTAGCTGAATCAGATTTTGTTCCCTACTCACTTAATTAATCTGAGGATCTTGTTGCTCTACATGCTCACTCTCATGATAAATCTAAGGAGGAGTACCCTTGTGATTAGCCATATGACCACCACCTCAACCTCGCCCATGACCCCTACCTCAGTTACAAGACACAAAAGACAATTGGAAAACACAATTTACAGAGTCTAACATCTAGGACAACCTAATGGGCTCACAAAAATATAGAGTACCCAGTGTTGAACCTTGTGCTCTGATACCAAGCTGTAACACCCCGCCAAGGAACCCAGAGAACAACACACAAAATAACAAAATAATCGAACAATTTTTTATTTTTTTAAGATTCGATTACAACATGAATACAAAGTAAACATCTACACAAACATCGCCAGGGTTTCGTGACAACACTACTTAGAAAGAACATCACATTATAAATCCAAAGACATTAAACATAAGGATAAATCATATCAATAATGAATGATCCAATTACATAATCATAATGTAGTCAAGTTACATATTCAAGTTACATCATGCGAGATTATGAAAAATCTCATCACATCATAGTAATATCACAATAAGGTCTCACATACACATCAGGAATGAATACAATATTGATAAAGATTATAACACATCTATCAACCTTGTTCATGAGCATGCTCAACATCCAACTTCACAAACAATGCAAAATCAGGAACTTGTCACAAGAACAATATCATCCACACACTGCATCACCTGCAAGGGAAACCAAATGGAGGATATAGCACGTTCCTCCCAACCATGTGGTACCCTAAGGTCCACTCCCCATGCTAGGAGATAATATGAGGTCCACAAAGATAAATGGACATGAAGATAGAACATAACATCACATGGCTTGACATACACATTACAACATAATAATATCTAAACCACATAATTACAAACGAAGCTCCCAGAGGCAACAACATAAAAAAAGGTAACTCTACACAAGAGACCACATAAAATGCATCAAGAAAAGAGTGTCATCACACAATTTACTATAGGTTACCCTGGTGAATCTTCTTAGAATATCAGCCCTCATACCGAGTTACCTTGGCAATCTCTACCGATTCGTGACCCCTAAACAAACTTATCTGGAATCGAACTACCTTTCAAGAAGACAAAGTAGACAATCATGCAATTCCAGGCCTTCTCAACCCACCCTTAATCTATACAAGCACTAAGGTGTTAGGCGAGGCATCAAATTATCTAAATTATTTAATGAACACTACTCAACCCTAGTACATTTATAAAAGTTGTCACTGAATTATAAACTCCCGATAGGTTGCCCTGGTTACCTCATAGGGTTCTGGCCCCTATTGAAATCCACTCTCCCTAATAACATAACTCATTATGAATTATAGAGGACAACCATCATGCACATTTAAAAAATCCATGAATGAACACATCTCAATCATGACATAAACCATTTAGCTTTCAAAATACCCCCAAGGTAACAAATAAAAATTGTGCATGGCTCAATCCCAAATTAAATCATTGTGATTGAACATCAAAGTACAGGCATAATAAGCTTTACAATACAAGTTTTATTTCTTAGCCTCTAGAAGATTTAAAAACTCAATAACACTAAAGTACACTCTTAAATTAGTAACAAATATATTATTACCCATCATATACAACCATCAAACCTTCATGAACTAAAAGTCATAATGGTTAATTCATTGACATAATTAAATGTCTTATTTTTTTTCTATTTTAACAAAATAAATCAATGATCATTTTGCATTAAGAATAATATAAATTCTTTTCATTTATTAACCAGCCATATAAGAGTCAATCAACTCTATATATATATATATATATATATACATCTATATATATATATATATATATATATATCCACAATTATGTTAAAATCATTTGTACAATTCAACTCTTCAAAAAAAAATCACAATATTCTATCTTAACACCCAATTTCATCGGCATAGTATAATCCATCAAATTCAAAGCAATTAGAAAACTTTGTTACAAATTAATGCTTATTAAAAGACAAGGCATAATTAAATAGTGAACTAGAGATAACCAAAAAGAAGCTTATCTAGTGAATATTTAACATGACTATAACAACGACTACTCAAATTTTTAATATTAAATTATAAATTTACATACCGGTAGGTATGTTCTATGCAGAGGCGGTGCATGGAAAAATAATTTTAAACATAAGACAAAGATATCAATTACTCGAAACTGGGAATACGTGCCATGCAAGACAACAACCGGTCAAGCATGCAAAATCTATAGGAGAATGAAATAAACCCAAGGCTAAGGTAAATGAAGGTGAATCAGGCATCTCCAAGGCAACCTATGATTTGTTAATTAGAAGATGACCAAAGAAAGTAGTGTCGACAACACCAAACAAAACTTCGAAGGCAAAAGAATGAGGAGACTGCAAAAATTTTGGTTGTGTGGGCATTAGTATAGGAGATGGACAAAAGAAGAGCAGTGTCAACAATACCAAGCAGGACTTGCATGGAAACGAATGAGGAAACGACAAGTATATAAGTTGTGCACAACTCTTGCAAAGAAAAAGAATGAGGAGACTACATAATTTTGACCGCTGACCATTAGTATAGGAGATGGGCGCGGATCTTCCATACCATCCACTGAGATGGTTTTAAGCTAAAAAGAGAATAATATTAGGGTTTCTAGAGAGCTTATGATTCAAATTGCTATGAGTGTGATGTTGTTCAGTACCCAGAAACGACGTCGAGGTTCCATTTCATGCAGCCACCGTTAAGTGTGTTACAAGCCAACAAGATGAAGGGAAATCTGAAATAAGGGTTAATTTGTAAGTTCCAGACGCTGGCTTAAAGGAAACTACATGCCAACATCAAATTTACCTAGTAGTATAAAGTTAAGGCAATTTTCAGAAGATTCAAGGACTCAAAGAAATTAACTATGAGGTACAAATAGTAAAATCCCACAGATGATCAGAAGCAATGAGAGTCTGAAACTATCAAATACAATGAGATACGAACATGCAAGCTAACTATGAGATCTGGTTTCATCTCACATAAATTGGTTTTTCCATTTGAAGGTATAGAGGTATATTGTTAAAATAATTTTTATCAACAATCATACTGGCATGAAACATAGAAGATTACAAGAAATCTTTTAAGAAAGAGCAAATAACAATTGTAAAGCCAATGTTATTACAACTGGGTTTTAATAGCTTTCGTTTCTCTAAAAACTTTCTTCAATTATTTCAACACTAATCCACAACAATTTCATTTCTGATGTTTGTGTAGAATATTCAGCAAACAAATTCTACCACAAGGAAGAATGAATACCTTAAACAACATTCATAAGCTACTATTCAAGAAAATGCAAATCAAAAGAAGAAAACCTGAAATTTTTGCTTGAAACTGACATAGATTGAAGCAAGAATAAAAAAATCCGAAAACTCTATATTTTCCAAAACACACAAATCCTTCCAATTCACTATATCCAAAATTTTTTAACCAAAACATAGAGAAGAAGCTTTTCCCCAAACTGCCGTGAAATTTTTTCCCCTAAAAACCAATATTGTTGTGAGCAATTTTTTAATAACCAGAGCTTTTTAATTCATTTCCAATTAACTCATAATCACAAAACTTAACTAACTGTCAACATGCAAACAAGATTGATCAGACAGTTCTAATTAAACAATTTCCCAAGATAACATTTTCTGACTCCAAGTCAAGATTTCATATATTTATTTATAATCCATTGAAAACAAACCCTTCAAAATATCTACTTTTCATTTATTTAAATTTGCACATTAAAATGAATAAATATCTACTACTCAAAATTAACAATCACATTTAACTAATTATCCTATTTAATTAATTTAATTAAAATCAAACCTTTTAAAACAACAATCAAATTTTAATTATTAAATTATCTAAACATAAATATTTTAATTTAACATTTCAACAACATTACACTAAATAAAATAACTTATTTAATAAACCATTTAACTAATTAATGAATTTCCAATCAAGACAAAAATATTAACAACACAACAAACCCAAACAACAATACAATGACGAGTGACAACATAGATAATCTTCCTATAAAGGAACGATGGCCAAAGAAGGACCTAACATTATCTCCAAATCAACATATTTTCATTGGGTCATGACACACTCAAACTTGGAAAAGAAGGTGGAGTCGATGCCTAGTACCTGCAAACTGCATCAAACAATGTTGTCAAACATATCTGCATAAACTGATAATCACATCATGAGTGAGTAATGCTACAATGTTTCCTTCACCAAGACTAACATATAGTAATACATCATAAACAACATCAAATACATCATCATAAACACACTAATTATTTGAAATAGCATAAAACCATAACACACATAATGTTCATCATAAGGTCGCCACACAAACATAATTAGATGATCGACAATGTCTCTAATGTATCATCAAAAAAGTATAAAACTAACATAGTATCAGTGTTGTAACTGAAATAAAGTAGCATAATATCAAAAACAACTAAAACAACTATCAACTGAATAGAAAAAAAAAAAACAAAGTGCAACAACTGGAGGGACACTATAGTTTGCAACTTCTTTTTCTTTATGAAGTTCTTCATGTTCCTAATTTTTCAAGGAATTTTTTTGAGGAGGCTTATTTTTATTCTCATTTTCTCTAGTTTGGGGAGGAGTTTTCCCCATAAATTTTTCTCTTTTTCTCTACTTGGGGAGACTTATTTGTACACGGATGCCTCATCAAGATTAGTTGTCAAAACCTATCATCATCATCATCACCATTATCACTACAAACCTAATCTATTCTTATGGGAGACATTAGAGTGCATAATATTATTGTATATTTATTTTATTATCTTATGCTTATTATAGGAAAATATTGCTTATGTGTTGAATTAAACACATGTCATATGGTGATGAGTACAAGTATCTCACACACATGTTTTTGATTAAGGGTAAAAAATAGGTTTTGATGGGGCCTCGAAACCCAGTATAGATGGTTTTGATGGGATCCGCAACCTAACCCAAGTCTCTCACCCACATGTTACACTCATGGAAAAAATATTATATATTTATCAAGTGTTATTTTAATTGTTCTCCTTCATGGCAACTCGCCTAGTTTTCATGTGATAAGAGTTCTCTTGAGTATTTCTTATAAATACTCTGTTCTTGCTCAAATTTGGGAATGATCCTATTTTGTATTATAATTTTACACATGGAATATAATAATTTCTTATTCCTTTTATTTTCATGTTTATGTTATTTGATTATAAGAATAATATATTTTCTATTGTGATGTGCTCCAATCATCTAGATAATAGGTTGCGTGAGTCTTTAAGGTGATTCCAACACCTAGGGTGGTAGCTATCAACAGGGTCAAGGGATAGTGCCCCTTGTGGGGCTTGAGGGGGAAGAAACTACTCACAAGGTTTGGGAACAATGACTCTAATGCACTCTTACATAAATATACTATCTACAAAGCATTAGAGCACCCACATATTGAACATTTTTAAGTTTTCACATGATAAAAATAAGGCTCTAAATTATTCTTGATTAAATCAACACCATATATTACCTTATGATTAGGTAGTTGATATTACATTCCATGGGGTTATAAGATATTATCTTTTAAAATGTCTCATCAACCCAAAATTTCTTTTGGGTCATTGATCAATGTTTAATTTTATGACCCCAAATAAATTATGTGTTGAGGAGACATTTTAAAAGATAAATACTTATAACCCTATAGAATGAAATATTAATTATTTGAGAAATATCTAATTGCATGACCCATAATAAATTTTGGATTAAGTAAATATTTTTCCTAACATGTGATTATAAACTTACATAATAAAATCAAAATCATCAGATTATACTAGAAATCAATGGTGGGAAATGAAATAAAAACCATCACATTGTTTATAACAACTTTGGATGCTCCTACTTACCATTTGCATAAAATAGGAGAAAAAAATTAAGATTATAGTCATATGGGGTAGATTTTACGATACAAAAAAGCTATTGCCAAAGTGAATATCTATCATAGATTACATAAAAGATCTTAATTTATTATCCATGCAAACTTTAAAAATAATATTAGTACTAGAACTCTCTAGAACATGTATTCATCATGATCAAATTTTAGGCCCTATATGTCATAGGTTGTATAGGCCATGATAATAAAGGAGAGAAAGAGTCATGTTTAGTTCTTGAAAACCTAATTATATATAATTTTTGAGTGTCAAGTCCCACAAAATATTAATTTCAAAGCAAATCCGACCCAAAAAGGAAGTATAATCTATTAGGTGGGAATGCAATATTAATAGAAAATGTAATTAATATTTGTAATTATATTATAAACAGCTAGCACGATTATTCTCCAATAATGTATTATTTACTATGAGAAAATAAATCAATTTAAAAGTTCAATAAAATAGTGCTTAGGTGATTTAATCAAAACTAAACTAAAATTTTATTAAAAATGGATGATTCAATCCCCTTCATAGCTTGTTTTTCTCACAAACAAATGGTGGACCCAATTTCAACTATTTTCCATTTGAAAGAAAAAAATTAGTGTTGGAAGGTGCATTATGCCTAGACACTCTGATGTGACCAAGGAACTAGATGCACTTTAACAACACTTGCATGCACACACATTAAGCACCAAATCAATTCTTGTATTTCTTATAGCATTTCCAAACCTACAAATAAGAATCTTGATATTTACACCACTTTTTTAGTTGTGACATGGCCTAAGTAATCTCATAAAATGGATCTCCTTAGTGGTCTTCCATGATGAATCAAAAGGATAATTTAGTATTCATTATGGTCAACTATTTCTTCAAAATTACTATCATGATCACATACAAAATACTCTCATTAAAACTAACATTATGTATCTCTTTTTCACCCATGTTGATGTATATTTTTTCTTCCATCATCCATGATGTAGAGGGAGGATGAAAAACTTAGCAATAGAACCAAGAGGCAAGGCATGCAAAACTCAACTCCATTTTTTTTGCTCCTAGGTGCAACTTCATGGTTTCTAACAAAGGATTCATAGGAAGACTTGAGTTCAAAAAACTTGAAATAGTTCTCATGCATGGCAGCCCTATCATGGGATTTACAACCTTGAACACAACTCAATGAGATGACAAATAAACAAACTTTAAGGGAACCACAAATTTTGCATCACTCAAACTAGAAAAGGTGGTTTCAATATAACAAAGGAAACCATTAAAGAGCATCCAATCCTCAATACAGACTTGGGATACCTTTCATAAACATTCTAAACATGATTCCAATGATCTTTCCAATGCATAGATTCAACCTAGACCTAAAGTTAGTTGATCACTAACAATTCCTTATGGTTGTCTTAACACAATATTCTTAGGACAACCAAAATGTAGTTTGTATGAATCTTCAAAAGCTCCAAAGAACCTTGTAATAGGTTTCATAGACTCTAGAAACACCTCCCGACATCTATCACAACTAAAACTAATGAAACAATGCAAGGGTTTTAACTAGAAAACACAAAATAAAGGTTTTAACACTGTTCTTATGCTTTCTTCGAGAAAACTGGTGAAATTATCTCCCAAACACGTGAAACCTAGAACCCACAAACTTGAAAGGTCATTCATCATGCTAAAACATAATCTTTCTCAATATTTCATCACCTTAGCATGGAAGAAACTCGAGTTATCTTATTTTTGGTGCTCACGGTCTGCCCTAGGTAGGGTTTTTACTTGCCTGGAATGAAGTTGTTATAACTTTTGATCTAGAATTGATGAAAAATGATGAAACAAGAAGTTCAATTTACTATATTCACATGCACACAAGATACAATAGATTACAAAAGCATTGGTGGTCCATACAAACCATACCAAACAACAAAAATGACTGAAAATAATAGAAAACTCAGAAAATCAACTTCTTTCCTTCACTCAATTGATATTTATCATTTGCTCAACACCATGTTTCGACTAGGAGGGAGTATTTTTTAACATTACAACTTATTCCAATCATTAGGAAACATTTTCTTAAATGCATGTAAGAGTTACTTTATTTTTTGACACTTTCTAAAAGTTGCATGACATCTTTTTGTGCACATTTGACAAATTTTTGCAACTTTACATCAACGACCCTCTAAGCACTCCAAGGTGAATTAAATGATAAAAAAATGGTCATACATGACCTTAGGAAACTCTTAAACACACCACACAACCTAAAACCAAAATTTCATAAAATATACAAAAGAAGTTTCTGTGACCCTACACCAATCCATTATTTTTACCACAACCTATGGTTTATTAGTCACTTATGAAAGACTCTACAAAACATGATATATACACAATTATATTGGTCTACATATTTTCATTAGTTATGAATAATAGTTACATGGTAATGATAATGAGTTTTCCACTACAAAACAAAACTCATAAAATGAACATTAGTGACATATATTCCATCCAAATGGTTACATATAAAGGATGCAAGGAATTATGGGAGAGGAGTAAAAGATATAATCATGATAAATCATTCAATCATAGTAAAATATATCAGCACATGATAATCATGTAAGGCCATAAGCAATATATAATCATGAAGTCATGTATAATGAGGGATGTTCACATTGAAGGAATATTAAAAAATAAAGATAGTTGTAAATGCTAGATAAGGATCATGCAAGTATAGATAAGATGTAACCATTATTCAATGCAAGTCAAAGAGCAAGACCTTGAATCAAGATGTTGATCTTCACAACCGCTGCACCAATTTATCTCATCTATCCAGCTGAAAAATGATTCACATGGAAAAATTAAAAAACCCGTAAAGTTTCAAAATAAAAATCATCAATCATACATATAAGTGCACTAAAAGCTATTGACATACATATTTCAGAAATTATTTTGAATGTGAAAATAAATTCCATTTCTTCTGAAAAATTTGGTAATTGAAGCTCCCACCTTCATCTATAGGAATAAAAGTGATTCAAATTTTAGCTATAATACAACCATGCTAAAAATCAAGCTAAAAACCCAAAAAAAACCATTTTTGAACAATGGTACTTGATCCCTTCCAAAAACTTTTAAAATTTCATCTTGTTGTAGCCAATAAATTTCTTAGCTTTTTGAATACACAAATAAGAACCACAACGATAGAGAATCTCAAAATTTTATTTCAACTCAAAGTGCATGCAATAACTTGGAGGTATAAAATTTTTAAAACTTACAAGACTATGCCATTCTTGCAACATCTATCTACAAGCAAGCTTATGCAAAACTTCAAACATTTTGAAAACCAACTACTTGCAAGTCAAAATTAGATTACAACACTTCAAACCAGCAAGAAGCGCCTGCAACACACACAAAACTCCATCAAATTATTCCTCTTTTCATAGAATCTTGTTTTCCTTTCATTCTCCTCATTCTTTTCCTTGTCAAAATCATTCCTAGAAAATTGGGTGTGGCCTCTTCTTTTTCTTGCCAGTCAAACTTCAAAATCACCATTTCCACCTCTTGGGCATGGGTCTTCCTAGCCAGAGTTTTCAATTGCCATTCAAAATTTGTCTTCCTACTTCTTTGTCCCACTTTCTCCACTTTCACAATGGCTTTTAATTTGCTCAACAAATGCATTTTCAAATTTAAACACGGAGTTTCAAATTGCATTAAATGCCCACTTACAGGCTTGGGCATGAGACTTTTCCTTTTTGGAAAATCAACAATAATAAACAAAATAAAAACAATTACCAAGAAAAATCAATTAACCATTTGATTTACTCACACCTAACATCAAACCATGTATTGTGCTGGAGGAGTTGAGGATTTTAACAAAAAGTGCCTACAAGTAAAAATCAAAGCAAAACACAAAAATATATATATATATATTTTTGGTGGAGCAAGATTGTCCAACCCCATGGATGCTCGTACATCACATTATAAGAAACGTATATATTGAATTATTATATATCATAAATGATATTGTAAATAGTTAGGTTTTAGTTATTATTATGTATAATTTGATAAATACATAAATAATATTTAATTGTATAATGAATATATAGATGTAATATAATAATTAAAGTTCTTTCAATAATTTTATGACATGAATTTTTATTTATTTTTGTTCTAAATGTTAAAAATGGTTAAAAAAGGAAGATAGATTGTAATTTATACAATTTCTTAAATTGACAAGCTTCAAATCAAACATATTATATGGGATGGTGCACATGTAACCCATGCTCCATGAAATGGGCGCTCACTAAAGTGGAGCAAAATTCTAAACATGCAAAGTGTATATTCATTAGTTTACTAAAATTTATAATTTATTTACTTAAATGGTGAGAATAATGGATGCAAAATAATTGGTTGTTTAGAAAAGAGGTCCAAATAACTACTCAATGTAAGACAAATTTATTTTAGAGAGTTGTTGAGAGTGCATGTTGTCATCTCATACAATAGTTATTTGGAATTTGAGATAACTAAATAGAGATTAAGCTAGGCAAAAGGTTTAAAGGATTAATGATAAATTTAAATGTAGATAAAGATAAATAGAATTAAAATAAGTTTCCACATGAGTAGACCATTATAAATGTGATGTAAAAAGATATTTATTGAGTGAAATATGTATCCAATTTGTTAGTGTATTCAAGAGACAAACAATATTATAGAATATAAATATTTATGGACACATAGTAATACATAAACAAATTTACTTTTTATTAAATGTGAATAATAAATAAAGTTGGAGAAAAATCAAAGTAGGCACTGTAATTCTAGAAAAAAAAAAATATCATTGATTGTTTTATAATAATGAGTTAAAATTCTATATAGAATAGTTTCATAATAAGAAATTAAACTATCACATCAATGAACATAAATTAATCATATTTCACTTAAATATATATGGTAGCTATTCATAAAATTATAAATACTAGAAGTTATTTTTCATTTTTTTGGAAAAAGAAAATTTAAACGATGTGATTGATCAATTAAGTCAAACTCCTTATTTATATTGATTACTATAGTATTTGTACCATGATAGAAATTGGGAGTGATGAACTAATTGTGAATCCTAACTTCACATCTTTTGAGCTCCTAAATGATAAGTCAATATTTTATGAAAATTTTAGCATATCTTCATATGTGAGTTAAGAACTCAAAGATATTAATATATGCATTTTTCAATAAAATAAATAAATATGCGAGTTAAGAAATCAAAGATAAATTTTGAGGTTCTGGGCATCAATAATGCAGTCACATCAATTGTCTTAGGAGTCCAAAAAGACTCCAAAGATTATTAGATTGAAACATGCACATCAAGACATATATTATTGATTTCTTTATATGTCACTATTTTCTTGATTATTTTTTTGATGTAACTTATAAAAATTGATATATTTGTCTATTTTCTAAATACAAATTTAATGACTCATACTTTACAAAGAATAGATAAAAAGAAAAAAGAAAAACCATTATTATACATTGTTATAACAACTTTTGAAACAAGCTCCTCTAATTAATCCTCTCCCATAGATATACTCCATAAAGACAAGAATATGCATGCCTAAAAGCAAAAAAACAATAAGAAATACCATATGAATAAAACCCACATGGCAAAGGAAGAGACCAAACAAATTGGTGAGCAAATCCTTTATGGGGATATGATCATACGGACTAAGGCTTGGGATCCAACAATATCCACAAAACCACTAAAACATAAAGATATGACCACATTTCATCTCATAGAGAAAGCAAAGGAGACAGGACATTATGTTCCATGTCATCAACAAAACCTTGATTTAAAATGAGCAAATTTGATTATTTCTTGTGGGAAAATGTAAAACCCTGTTCTTTCCCATGGATGTAATGGCCTCTAAGTTGTGGGCCATGGAATCTACTTTACTTTACTAGGGATTTTATTTGAATTATTGGGCTGGTTGACTCAATACATTGTCTCGAGACACACACCATGTCGTATGTTACCTCTCTCAACAAACTATATAAAAATTTAAGTTAGATAGAAGAGGGAACATTTTTCAAAACCAATGCTATTATAATCTTCTAACCTACTACTTGTATTGTTACTTAATGGTTTAGCCTTGTCTTGTCTACGTTTGACATACCACTTTTCTAATACTTGGTCAATGATTTTTTTGGACTCTTATGCATGAGGAAATAGTGCCTAATGTATGTGGTCAATTTTGTAATTTTTTTCGAGTGTTTTGGAATCTAGGCACTACCTCCATTGATAATAATAATTGTGGATGTTTTGGACAATCTTATCAGTCAGGCTATGGCTACTAGAAGACATTGAGCTTTGTCTTTTATGCCACACTTAAAGCTTGTTTAACAAGAAATGTCTGGTTTTGAGGAGACACTTGTAGTTTAGCTTCATCTTTCATGAAGCAGAGGGAATAAGTTTATAGGTCTGAGATGCATTCCCTCAAATTTTAATGGTGGAATTCAAAGTTATGATGAATAAGATTTTATATATTTTATTAATGAAGAAGTATATTATGTTATGTTTTAAAAAATGGGTGGAATAGTATTATTTTTTAAAGTTAACGTGGGGTAAAGTTTTATAAGAAAATATCAAAACACGAGATATATAAGAATAAACAATTAAAATATGTAAGCAGTAAGAGCTATCAATTTAACAAGAGGTTGAGGCATCGTAGTCATGGGGCTTGCCCTAGCCATTAAAAATGTCCCTGTTATCAGATTCCCATCTTGTAATGACAAACTCAAAATTTTAAAGAAATGTCAATGAAAATATACAATGAACTCTAATCTTAATTTACAATTATGAATTTGTCTTGTAAATTTAAATATGAATTTCAATGAAAGCTTAAAATTATCTTTTGCAACTTAAATACTTTTAAAATTTCAACGAGAAATCTTAATTGAAAAATATCTTTAACATTTTATTTTTAATTTACACAAACAAAATACAGTCTCAAACTACTATATAATAACTCATAATAAAAAATAAATCACATTCTTTAGAAATTTTAGTACAAGTTCATTTGTCTATTGAAAATGTTGATAAACATTATTTCTACATATCGATAAATTAATATATATTCATAAATTATACTATATCGTATTATTGTTTCGATCATAATTTATTAATAAACCATATTTAAAATATACTTTTTATATACATTATCAATAATTTCTTATTTCGAATGAAAATAATATTAAAACATTTTTCAAGAAATATTCCTTTATTCCTAAGTTCTTATTGTGATTTAATTGGAGGGGTGGATAATTTTATTTATTACCCAACAACCTTTTCTTTTTGACATGGGCCATAGGATTTCCTCCATAATATGTTTATTTGCATGATTTTATAGTTTTTTTAACAAATATTTTGGAGTTAACAATATATTTATTTCTTCAATTGGTTGGAATGTTTGTCATATGAGATGTTATGCCTAATGTGATAGATAATCCAAACCTTTCGTTCCTAATATGATGGTGAAGGGAAATTCCTCTTTTCCTAATAATATGATGTCATATTTTATATATATATAGTTAATTTAAAATTTTAAAAATATTGTTTCATATGTAGTTTTGAAAATAATAGAAATACAATTTCATTAGCATTGTCTTATCTTACAAATTATAAATTCTCCTCTCAAATGGCTAAGCATATTACAACCATTCTTATTGTTAGAAATTTTGGAATTTAAGCACAATAATTTTTTTTTAAAAATAATGAATGAAATATTATAAAGTGTAAGGAGAACATTTACAAAGATGAAATGGCTCTATCAACTCATTAATTTCCATGAGAAACTATTCTTTCGAGAATAACATTTTAATTATGAATTATGTAATAATAAATAGAATTATTAATATAATATTGAATTATTTAATTAAATATTATAATTTTTATGATTTAAAAGGATAATAATAAGATGATTTAGAATTTATAGTAGTTATTATATCATTTTATAAATTTTTAATTTTTTGGATAAAATTTTAGATTTTTGTAACACTTTTGATCAATAAAGTAGTTTTGAGCAAAATAGTTTCACTTGAAACAAAATTTGTTGACACTTATGTGACACAAAGAGTTTTGATTAAAACTCTTTCACTAAAAACTACTAAGTTAATATAATTTCATATTGAAATTCAAACAGATTTAGTTAATATGACAAAGTTTCAATGAAAAAAAATTAAGATGGAAGAGTTTCATTTGAAATTGTCTATGTTGTAACCAATGTGGCAACCTAAGCCCTCTTTTGGGCTAAATTTAACAAAAAAAAAACTTGAACTTCATTTTTTTTTTTTTACCTGGGTATATTTTCATGAAAATCTAAAATTACCATTTCATAGAGCTTAGAGTCCAATATTTTTTTAATATTTTGATTAGTTTTATTATATTTAAAATAAATATTGCAAGTAGGTTATTATAATCAAACATGAGGAAAATTAAAAATTAAAAAATATAGCACAATAGAAGAGAGAATCCTCTCCAATAGAATATTTTTAATTATAAAAAATAAACAAAAATTGGTATTCCTTAAACTATGACATTTTGAGCAAATTTAACTTTAAAATTTGTTAAAAAATATTATTCATTTATTTTTTCTCCATCCACTAGATTTTCAAGTTATCTAAGTGAAAAGAATCAAAGAAAAATAAATTACTATATATTTTTAACATCCCATTGACTTCACTTTTTAAATCATTTTTAGCAATTAAAATTATTATCTTCATTTTATAAAATCTACATCCAACTAATTTTAAGAAAATAAAAAAAAATCAAACATAAACTACATTTAGAGGTCTATATTTTATTATATTATATCCATTTAAAATCTAAAATATAGATGTCATTTATGTTGTCCAAGTTGAAAAAAATGCACCAAAGTTTTGTGCATGGTAATTAAAATTAAGGAAGTGAGGGAGCTTACATATGATGGTGGTGCAAGAGCACCTAGGAAGCATGATGAAACACCTGGCAAAATTTGAAGATTTAGGAAGGTTTTTGTGTTTTAATGCTTCTTGGTCATGTTGACCATTTAATTTTGAGTTAGTGAAGTTATAGAATGTTGTTATAGAATGTTCTAATAAAGGTTGTTAAGTAGTTCTTAATTCAATCGGTGAGTTTCTCAGCTAGGAGTCACTAGAAGTTGAAATAAAGTCCAAAAATGCTGCATTGGAGCAATATTTTGCTTAAGGTGGTGGTTATGTCTGACCAAGGGAAGAGTAACCACTTGGTGAACCTTTAAAAAGAATCACTCGACCTGTTTGAGAGGTTGGAAGATATAGAGAACATTTTGTATGTTTGAAAATTCGAATAACTAATGAAGGACAGTGAGAAAGTTGGTTGAAAATTCTGTGTTTCTTGAAAATCTGGCTGATTAGGAGCGATCAGACTTGTAGTATGCTTTAGATAGTGATAATTACTTTGCTTTCTTGTTGGTGTGGTATCTAGTAGAGTGTGAGTGCAATTTGTAGGGGTCTTCATAGTCAATTGTTTTGCTTTTCTTGTTTTTTTGTTTTAACTGGTAACCTAGCCAATATGGAGTCCTAGGTTCATTTTCCACTGTACCCAATGTATGGTTGCTTGGGAAATGGAGCTGGACTCCCTGTATGTATATAGTGTAGGTGTAGGGATGTGTAGGAATGCAGGAGGAGTGGCTAAGAACTGTTCCTAGGCGGGCTTGACAGTGCCCGGCTAGGACAGTCAATAACCTATGCTAAAAAGCACACAAAGTGCAGGGTAAACTTCTCCAGGGAAAACCCCATGGTAGAAGTGTGGAGGAAGGTCCCATAGAGGCCTGGACCCAAGGAGGAGACTCCAACATTCATAGAACCAATCAAACTTCTTGACAGTCCTACCGGTTGGCCAGGAAATTGATAAAGAACCTTAGTTTTTGCTAAACAAGGAGGACAACCCTGTGTACGGCCAGAAAAGACTCTAGGGTTTGAAAATATTGTAGAGGATTTCATAGGCATCAGGAATCCAAGAAAAAGAAGTGGGGTCCTTTGGAAAAGTTGTGAGCAATAGCTAGTTTCCCTCGGCTAGGAGACCTAATTGGGGACTCAAGGCTTGTAGTCTTTTTAAACCCTAAACAAGGGTTTGGGATGAGCGATGGAGAAACAGTGATAAATGGTAGTAGAAGAAGTATGATAGGATGCCAAGAAGTATGTTGACCAGTAGAGACAACCCTACAAAGACTTAGTTGTGTGTTGGGATAATTTGACCTTTAGGGTGGATTAAGGGTCAAGGTGAACAAAGGGTAAGCATCAAGAGTTGGTAGAGTTGCTTGACAAAGGTTGGAAGTGGGAATGGCCTAGAACCAGGGGTGTCTGCAGATGAGTCAGATCCTAAAGGTTGGGTGGTGAAAGAAGCCACAACAGGGGATTGCTAAGGTGAGACCCGGAGCATGGAGGTGTGAATGCTTCCATCCAAACCCACTTACACCAAATTGGTATCAGAGCAAGTTAAATATTTGGGAGTGAAATTGTATGTCAGACTTGGAATCAAGTGGTTCCACAATCATGGTGACAAATGCTGAGTTGGCAAAGAAGGTTGAAGACCAAGAAGAAGATAATAGGAGACTAAGGGAAAGATTGGCACAATTGGAGGAGACATTAAGCAATGTCCTGAACAAGGATGATGAGGACAACAAAAGGGTACCTAAGCAAGAAGAGGTTGCAGAGGAGGACAAGATCCCTGAACTTGACCTTGTTCTACAAGAGGAGCCTTTCTTGAAGGCATTGAAAGCTTTGAGTGGGAAGGCACTTGAAGGAATCCCAATTTTTAGTGGAAAGATGGAAGTCGATCTAGTTATGGATTGGATAGAAGGTATGGAGAACCATTTTGAATGTGATGGAATCACAGAGGCACATAAGGTAAAGGTGGCTAAATCCAGACTGAGAGGATCAATTTTAACATGGTGGAAATTCATCCAAACAGAGAGGGAGAAGGAAGGAAAGAAACCTATCTCTACTTGGAAAGGTATGGTTGCAAAGGTGAGAGAAGCCTACATGCCTGATGACTATGAAATTCAACTACACAAGAAGAGGCAAAGCCTAAGGCAGAAAGACCAAGATGTAAACACTTACACTAAGGAGTTTCAAAAGCTTTGTATGAGGTCTAATGTGACAGAGGATGAGAGCCTCAAAGTGGTTAGGTATCTCAATGGTTTGAAGTGGAATATCCAAGAGGAAATGGCCTTACTAAGTCCCAAGACAGTACACCAATGTTATCAATTGGCGATTAAGATTGAAGAAAGGAACAAGAGGAAGCAAGATCAGGCTTCTAGGGGCAGAGGCAAAGGCAGAGATCAAAGAGATCAAAGAGGACAGTGTGGTGGTTACCAAGGTAGAGGTAATGATTAAAGAAACCAAGGAGAGTTCAAACCCACAGAACATGGCAATGAAACACCTTCTAGAGGAGGGTATAATAGAGGTAGAGGTTCTCAAGGAGGATCAAATAGAGGAAGAGGAGCAGGCAGGAGTAATTCCTATTTTGCAACCATGAAATGTTATCATTGTGGTCAAGTTGGACACCCAACCTATAGATGCTCAGAGAAAGTATCATCATCAAGCAATGAGAAGAGAGTGGCTTATGCACAAGAGGACACCATGAGTCCTAAGGCAACTGAGATCAGTCATATTGAGTCTAAAAATGGAGAGAGTTTGATGTTTAGAAGAGTGTTGATAAGGCAACCGGTCAAAGAAGAACCCAAGCAAAGGAGAGCTCTATTCAGGGTAAGGTGCAAGATACTTGGTAAAGTTTGCAAGGTGATAGTAGACTCAGGTTCCATAGATAATATAATCTTAGAAGAGGTAGTAATGAAACTGAAATTGAAGAAAGTACCCCATACTAATCCCTATAAGGTCACATGGCTTAACAAAGGGCAAAGTGTCTTGGTAAATGAACAAGTAACAGTGGAGTTTTCTATTGGAGGGTACAAGGACAAGATTGTTTGTGATGTCTTACCCATGGATGCATGTCATCTATTGTTGGGCAGACCATGGCAATATGACAGGAGTGTTGTGTATGATGGTAAGGAGAATATAATTTCATTTAAGAAGGATGAGAAGACTTTTAAATTGCAGTCACTGTTAGAAGAAGATGAAGGATAGTCCAAGACACCAAGTGTGCTCCTTAGTAGTGGAAAAGAGTTCCTCAACACCCTACATGAAGATGGAGAAGGATATGTTGTGTTATTGTAATCCAAAGAGGAAGAGAAGATGGAAAAACCAGTCATACCACGAGCAGTCCATAATTTGCTTGACAAGTACAAGGATATTGTAAGTGATGGTACACCTACAACCTTACCTCCAAAAAGAGCTATTAGCCATCAAATAGAATTCAAACCTGGAGCATCATTACCTAATAAAGCAGCATATAAGTTGACACCGGATCAGAACTTGGAAGTAGCTAGACAAGTGCAAGAATTGTTGGATCAAAATTTGATACAAAAGAGCATCAACCCATGTGCAGTACCAGTAGTCTTGGCAACCAAGAAGGGAGGCAAATGGAGGTTATGTACTGACTCTAGAGAAATCAATAGAATCACAATTAGGTACAGGTTTCCAATTCCTAGAATTGAGGACTTAATGGATTGTCTTAGAGGGGCTCAATATTACACAAAATTGGATCTTAAAAGTGGATACCATCAGATCAGAATTAAGGATGGTGATGAATGGAAGAAAACATTCAAGACAATAGATGGTTTATATGAATGGAGAGTGATGCCATTTGGCGTTTCCAATGCACCTAGCACATTCATGAGACTCATGAATGAAGTACTAAAGGATTTCACAGGAGTATTTGTGGTTGTATACTTGGATGACATCCTAATCTTTAGCAAAACAACAGAGGAGCATCTCAAGCATGTGGAGTTGGTACTTAGAAGATTGCAAGAGGAGAAGTTGGCTATCAACTTGGAAAAATGTGAGTTTTTCAAACAAGAACTTGTATATTTGGGTTTTGTAGTGTCTAAGGGATCATTGAAAATGGATCCAAGCAAGGTGGAGGCAATCATAAACTAGCCTACACCAACAACAGGGACTGAGGTAAGAAGTTTCCATGGATTGGCCCAATTCTATAGGAAATTCATAAGAAACTTTAGTGGTATATGTGCACCGGTTTTAGAGACAATAAAAGGTGGTGTGAAAACCAAGTTTGTGTGGACTCAAGTAGCTGAGAGAGGGTTTGAGAAACTGAAACTAGAAGTAGCAACTCAACCCATACTTTTACTACCTAGCTTTGACAAATTTTTCATTGTTGAGTGTGATGCAAGTGGAGTGGTAGTTGGAGGAGTGCTAAGTCAAGAGGGAAGACCTATAGCCTTCTTTAGTGAGAAACTTAATGAAGCAAAGAAGAAATACTCAACCTATGACTTGGAACTTTATGCTTTGATTCAGTCACTTAGGAAATGCAGGCATTATCTTCTACCCAAGGAGTTTGTAGTCTTTACAGACAACCAAGCACTTAGCTATATGAATACCCAAGAGAAATTGAGCAATAGGCACTTGAAGTGGATGGAATACATCCAAGCTTTTACCTTCACCATCAAGCACAAGAAGGGGTAGATGAATAAGGTAGCAGATGCATTGAGCGGGAGGTTATTGACAGTTCAAGAGATACAAGTGAAAAGCATAGGGATTGAAAGTTTTAAAGATCTCTATGGAGAGGATGAAGATTTCTTAGAAGTCTATAAGGTATGTTTAAACTCTGAGAACCACTTTCATAGTCAGTATGTTGAATATTCATTGCAAAGTGGATTTTTGTTTAAAGGAAACCAGTTATGTGTTCCTAAAGGGTCAATGAGAGAAAACCTCATTCAAGAAAAGCACAATGGCAGTCTTAGTGGGCATTTTGGCATCAACAAGACATTAGAGCTAGTTCAAAGATTTTACTATTGGCCTAAGTTGGCAAGAGATGTTAGAAAATATGTGGAACAGTGTGTTGTATGCATGAGAGCTAAGGGAGGAGCTAGTAATGCTAGTCTTTATCAACCCCTACCAATTCCAAATAGACCTTGGGAGTGTGTGAGTATGGATTTTGTGGTAGGCCTTCCTAAGACCAAAACTAGTTTTGACAGTGTGTATGTAGTGGTGGACAGATTTAGTCAAATGAGTCATTTTATACCTTGTAAAACTACTCATGATGCTAGTTACATAGCTCATATCTTGTTCAAGGAGGTTGTAAGGATTCATGGCTTACCTTTAAGCATAGTTTCAGACAGGGATGTTAAATTCATGAGTCATTTTTGGAAGACTCTATGGAATAGGTTGGGAACCAATATGTCATTTGGATCTGCCTATCATCCTCAGACCAATGGCCAAATAGAGGTGGTTAACAGGGTGCTAGGTAACCTACTGAGGTGTCTAACAAAGGAGTATGGACAGACTTGGGATATGGTCATCTCACAAGCTGAGTTTGCCTATAATGATAGTGTCAACAAAACTACAGGGAAAAGTCCTTTTGAGGTTGTGTATGGGATGCACCCAAGAGGCATTTGTGAGCTTAGAGACCTTGTATCTCAGGAGAATAGGAGTGGACATGCAGAAGACTTCAGTCAGACCATGAAGGAGATCCAGGAGCAAGTCAAGCAAACAGTCACAACAGCAACCCACAAGTTGAAGGGGAAAGGTGATATGTCAAGGAAAGATGTACAGTTTCAAGTAGGGGACTATGTTATGGTCCACCTTAACAAGTCAAGGTTGTAGAAGGGGATTTCCACCAAGTTACAAATGAAAAGAGTGGGTCCATGCAAGGTGTTGGCCAAATATGGCAAGAATGCCTATAAGGTGGAATTACCATCAGATTTGGGCATCTCTCTAGTTTTCAATGTTGCTGATTTGATCAAGTACAAGGGATCAGTCAATGATGAGGAGCATAAAATCAAGGAAATCTTCAAGGACATCAGTAATGTGAACTTTCCTCAACAAGACAAGTTTCAGGCAGAGAAGATCTTACAGTCAAGAGTGCAAAAGTCTACAAGGAACAAAGTATATATGGAGCACCTTATCCAGTGGAAGAACAAACCAGAATCAGAAGCCACTTGGATACAAGAAGATCAATTTAAAAATCTTGGCATTGACTTCTCATTACTCTCTCCTTCCATTCCTTAGTGTTTGAGTTGAGAGGGGGAGAATGGTGCAGGAGCACCTATGAAGCATGATAAAACACTTGGCAAAATTTGAAGATTTAGGAAGGTTTTTGTGTTTTAATGCTTCTTGATGATGTTGACCATTTAATTTTGAGTTAGTGAAGTTATAGAATGTTTTTATAGCATGTTATAATAAAGGTTGTTTAGTGGTTCTTAATTCAATGGGTGAGTTTGTCAGCTAGGAGTCACTAGAAGTTGAAATAAAGTCCAAAAATGTTGCATTGGAGCAATATTTTGCTTAAGGTGGTGGTTATGTCCAACCAAGGGAAGATTAACCACTTGGTGAACCTTTAAAAAGAATCACTCAACCTGTTTGATAGGTTGGAAGATATAGAGAACATTTTGTATGTTTGAAAATTTGAATAACTAATGAAGGACAATGAGAAAGTTGGTTGAAAATTATGTGTTTCTTGAAAATCTGGCTGATCAAGAGTGATCAGACTTGTAGTATGCTTTAGATAGTGATAATTACTTTGCTTTCTTGTTGGTGTGGTAGTTGGTAGAGTGTGAGTGCAATTTGTAGGGGTCTTCATAGTCAATTGTTTTGCTTTTCTTGTTTTTCTATTTTAACTGGTAACCTGGCCAGTATGGAGTGCTATGTTCATTTTCCACCGTATCCAGTGTATGGTTGCTTGGGAAATGGAGCTAGACTCCCTATATGTATATAGTTTAGGTGTAGGGATGTTTAGGAATGTAGGAGGAGTGGCTAAGAACTGTTCCTAGGCGAGCTTGACAGTGCTCGACTAGGACAGTCAATAACATGGGCTATAAAGCACACAAAGTGCAGGGTAAACTTCTCCAAGGAAAACCTCATGGTAGAAGTGTGGAGGAAGGTCCCACAGAGGCCTAGACCCAAGGAGGAGACTCCAACATTAAGAGAACCAATCAAACTTCTTGACAGTCCTACCAAGTGGCCAGGAAATTGATAAAGAACCTTAGTTTTTGCTAAACAAGGAGGACAGTCCTGTGTATGACCAGACAAGACTCTAGGGTTTGAAAATCTTGCAGAGGATGGCATAGGCATCAGGAATCCAAGAAAGAGAAGTGGGGTCCTTTGGAAAAGTTGTGAGCAATAGTTAGTTTCCCTCGGCTAGGAGACCTAATTGGGGACTCAAGGCTTGTAGTCTTTTTAAACCCTAAACAAGGGTTTGGGATGAGCGATGGAGAAACAGTGATAAATGGTAGTCCAAGAAGCATGATAGGATGCCAAGAAGTATGTTGACCAGTAGAGACAACCCTGCAAAGACTTAGTTGTGTGTTGGGAGAATTTGACCTTTAGGGTGGATTAAGGGTCAAGGTGAATAGAGGGTAAGCATCAAGAATTGGTAGAGTTGCTTGACAAAGGTTGGAAGTGGGAATGGCCTAGAACTAGGGGTGTCTGTAGATGAGTCAGAGCCTAAAGTTTGTGTGGTTAAAGAAGCCACAACAGGGGATTGCTGAGGTGAGACCCAGAGCGTGGAGGTGTGAATGCTTCCATCCAAACCCACTTACACTAGATGGCCACCCAGTTAACTCACTTATCCTTAAAAAAATCTATGTATTATCCTAAGGCCCTGTTCTTGTCTATTATATTATATATTCCTTATATTCCTTCTTCTTGGTTATTCAACTCAGCTATGAACCTAAAATCTATACAATTTCATCTCTATGCCTCTCAAGAACATGTTGCCTCCTATATAGTTCTTGTAATGAGGCCATATTCTTCTCTAACTCTTCAAATTCATGGTAAATATATAGATCATATACTTTCAACACTAATAATATGTCCAGAAAACTTTAGTATTTTGATATCATAAGAATTCTCATAATTTCTATACACCAATTTAAAAGGGTCAATCTTCTTTCGCTTCAACTTATTATAGGTTCCTCTGGAAAATATTTCCTCCATCAAATGTGTCATTTCTAACTCACATTTTGAGTATGTATTTTATCTCCTATGCTTATCTACATTTTATTTATACTTAGTAGTACTTCTCTCTAGTCGCTCCTTCACTTGTGCATGCACTTCCTATGTGTTTTGTACCAACTCATTTACAACTATGTTGATGTGCCCTCCTTCAAACATATTTAGCAATTCTATGACACCTTTGGGAGATGTTCCATACAAAATTTGAAATGATCCTTACTTATAGATTGACTCACTAAGTTGTTGACTACAAATTAAACTTACACTAGTAGTGTGATCCCACAATAGTGTGTCCTAGTTTTTGGCTTAAGTGGGATACCTCAAATAAATATTTTTCAGCATGTATAATTCATTTCAATTATAGAGAACAAATGATCAATAATTTCAAGATGATATAACTAATGAATAGTGAATTTTTTATGTAGATTCAAATTATAATTTTATTAAAATAAGATAATTTTGTTCTCATTTTTTATTTTTATTGTCATTATTCCATATTGTAGCTTTCACTAAAAATATAAAATCACCATGTTTTCTTGAAATTAGACCATTAACTCCAATATTTAATGCATAAGTATTTTTATATTTTTTTGGTTGAATATTTTGTTGATTATTAATTTTTTAATTAGTATTAACAAAAAATTTACAAATATTTAGTGCCAGAAAAGAAGAGCAAGTGGAGTATTTTTGTTAAGGGTTTCTGAAAGGTGGACCCATGGTAGCATTGGGAGGTGGTGGAGTAGCAGTATAAATAATCAAGGTGCTTGGTAAATGGTGTTCCAACCATGGAACCTCTATTTCTGTATGCAGGTGTAGAGCTGGGAGAATCCCTTTGAGGATAGTTTGAATGATGAGGATCTTACAATTATATTTAGTATGGAGTGTCCTAGGGTTGCAAAGAGCATTCAGACTATAATTGGCATGGAGGTGATTAATCCTAATACGTGCAAAGTTATGCTTTCATCTCAGGTGTTGTCCATATTTTTTCTCGAACATGTTGGATATTACTCAATCTTTTGAGGCTTTAAAAGGCATAGCCCAGAGATATGTTAAGTTTCAATTTCTTCAAGGCAATGCATTATTAGTAGCAGTCCAAGGTTATAATGTGTTTAAAGGGAAAGGATTGATAGGAGGTTTATTTTCAAATAAACTTCTTCAACAATACCAAGGTCTTTAGGATATTTATGAAGCAATGAAATTGGGACTCCAATTTAATAATGATATAATTTCTCTAAAGGCATTACAAAGGAATTGCAAATTTCTCTGCCCTGGAATGGAAGCAGCTACAAAAGACAAGTATTTTGCAATTTCCTTTTTAAAATCTCATGCTTGTGTGCTTTTTGAACAAAAACCTAATTTGGGAAAGTTGCAAGTTGCTTCCCGGGCATATGTAGCTTTTGGAGTCAGGTTGTTGCCAGAGAATGTCATGAGGAAAAGAGCTTCTATGGAGTTGTCATCTAAAAAGGAAGAAGGTGTAGGTTCTGCTTCAGTGGATCACATAAAGAAATTTTCTAGGAAGAAAAGGATCCAAGTGTTGGAGCTTCGTGATTGAGAAGAAATTCAAGGGCAAAATAGTCTAGTAGATATGGAAGAATGAATAATTTAATTTGTTATTCCTGAGAAATTTTGTTAAACTATAGTGTTTATAGGTATATATTTCATAGTTAAGTGGGTATTTGGTAAATTGGAAGGCATTAATTATGTTATGGCCTATATGATCAGTCTATGGTCTCGTTTAGGGGATGGGCAATTGCCATTTTGTAATGCTATATAAAGAAATGGTGCTAATGTGGTTAGGTCTGATAAATTACACATGGATACTGTATGGTTAAATCTCTAAAATGCATCACTAGTCTCAGGTGGAAATCATAGACATTTTTGTTGTTTTATCTTTCATATTAATATATATATAGGCATCTCTTGCCTCTTTACCAAAATAAAAATATACACTTACATTACTCCATAAAAATTCTCTTAATATATATATCAAAATTAAGCTTTTCCTTTTTCACCGACATAAGGACATAAATATGGAATGCACTATATTTAATAGATATTTTTTTAACAATGTTTATTATTTTTCCTAGTGTCATGAACAAAGGTCATTTCTTTTTCCTAATGGACCTACATTCATTATAAAATTATAAAATTAATAATATACAAGAATATATATATATATAAATATTATAATATTTGGAAAACTAACACTAAGGGATACATATCTATAAAATGGTATTTTCAAATTATGGATTTCATCCCTCAAAAGGTGAAGCAAAATCATAATTTGGTTAGCATTTTGATAAGTGTAGAGGAGACATTATTGGTGGTTTTATTTGAGCATAGGAGGAATTTATCCAAGTGGATTTGATATAGCCTCCTTCAATAAAATCCACTTAGATGGAACCCATTCAGACTTAAATTATTAATTTTTAAAAGTAAATTATGATTTTAAGAAAAAATTGGATGTCTTAGAAGTGGGACACACTATTATGCAATTCACCATCAAAAAAATATTATGTTGCATTGGTCTATCTTCCATGAAACTTAGGAAATTTCCTAGACTCCTATTAATAACCTCTTTATAACCATATTTCTATAGATGGTATACAAAAATATACTTTAGTTGTGTTTTAAGTCTCTTGCAAAATATGCACCAAAATCGGCATAAGAACTTAATATCCCTATATGAGTTAAAACATTGAAACAATACATGTGTCCTCATAACTTATTTGAAGAATATGTTTTCAATATTGGAATCATTATTCATCTTTTAGAAATGAACGAATGTACCATTTTTAAAAACCTATCAAAAACTAAAATTATTGAATTGCTACCCTTTTGAGACCCTAGTAGTCCATGGACAAAAAAAAATAAAAATTTATTCTTAAGATTTCTTTAAAATTTCCAGCATTGATCATATAAACCTTTATTCAAGGAGACACCTTTCAAAATATATTAGATTATATCTCTCAATGAATTTTTAACATCATGGAGAAAAAATGGACAAAAAAATTATTCTTCTAGCATGTCCAATATATTTTCACACTCAAATACCCCAAAATACCCCATTATATAGTTCCCTAAAAGTATTATCTTTCATGGAACTCTACGCTATACTTAACTACTTCTTCCTAAAGAAATACCCTTCCTAGACACAAAGTAAACCTCAAAATTACTCTTATATCTAACCCAAAATTCAACACAACTCTTCCACGCATCCATAAAATTTTGATTTATGTATACAAATATTTTATCATCTCCATTCCAACCAAATATACCATCATGGTAATCAACAACACCTCACTCCTACTCAAGGCATATGCCACCTTATTTTGTTATGTATTAGCTTTGTTCTTGAGAAAAACTGAAAATCCCTATAGTTACTTCACCCACTTCACATGTATCTAATTTATATTTTCTTTATTGTTAATAAACCTCGACACTTGATGATAATTATATAAAATAAAATCCCTTGGTATATATAATGCCTTCAATTTTTAAGGCTTGAACAATGACCTGAAACTCCTAATCATAAACTTAATTTTCTCTTTAGCTTCATTCAATGTTTCAAAAAACATACAATGGGTTTATTTGCTTGATTCAAGACAAAAATAATAGCCTTATTTATAACATCATAAAACACTTAAAAGTGTTCTTAAAATATGGAAGTACCAATAATAGGGCCTTTTCCATGTTCTTATTCAACAATTAAAAAAAATTTCCCATAGAAACTACCTACTCAAATCCATCATTTTGTATGTAATGCATTATTGTTGCACAAATTCCATAAAGTTCTTCATGAAATTATTATGTAAGTTCACCAACCCATGAAAATTTTTGAGCTCTATGAAATTTTGTGGTACCAAAAAAAATAATTACCCTCTTTCTATGGATCCATCCTCAAACCATCTTGAGGTCTCACATTCCCAAGAATAATAGCTCCTATTGCATAAAATCACATCGCTTCAAGTTTATACCCAACCTCTTCTTTCTCAACTATGTTTAAAAGTGCTAGATTTGTTCAAGATTATCCTCCCTTATCTTTCTAGAAACCAAAATATTGTGTAAAAAATAATAATGAACTTTCTTAATAAATATGTTGAAATTTCATTTATCAATGTCATGAAGATTATTGGTACATTGGTCAATATAAAGGTCATGACTAGCCACTTATACAATCTATTTTTTATTTTGAAAGTTGTCATGTTCACTCATCTCCTTCATGGATTTTGATTGACAATAAAACCTTTTTTTCATTGAAAATAGTTGATATTGAGGTCTATCTTGGAAAAGTATTATATCAAACTCAAAGATTCCATTAGTTTATCTATGTAAAGTTTAATGGAAACCTATACTTGATAGTAACCATATTGATGTAAAGGGACTCTATAGACATCCTCCATTCTCCTTGCTTCTTTGTCATAAGTAAAAAATGTATAGTTAAAGGGGTCATACTTTCCTAAACCAAACCATTCTTTATCAAGTCTTCTACATGCCTATTGAATTTTTCACTCATATCAATACTCATCATATACAACACCTTAATAGGAAATCTAGGCCTATAATAAAATATTAAAAATATGAAAACACCAAAATAATGACAAAACCTTAACTATTAAACTATCCATGGCATCCTCAAAATTCTTCAATGGCATCTCTACCTCTATCTCCTGTGATCTAAATAATTTATTTTCCTCCACTAGCACTAGCTTCACAACCATACATAACACTAATGTGAGTATTAATCCTAATTCAATAATTTCTTGATCAATGTGACCATTATGTGAGCATTTTTGGTGTCTTCATCAACCTTCAATGACTTTAAATCAAATTATCTTCATCATTGGTCATGATGTTTTTTTTATTCCATCTATTTTGGATGGAGCAAAAATCATACTATCAAGGTCTATATAATGGCGTGACAAGAATTTGTGTGAATCACATCATACCGTACCCCATTTACATAACCTTAAATATGAAATAACACTAGATAATGCTATCTTAAGGTTATTTCATAATAATTTTACAAGCATGAAACATAACAAGGATCAAGATGTGGAACTTTTTTTTAGAACAACTTCTCTACTAAATCAATGGATACTAGGTTACTTTTACTTTTTCCATCAATGATCATATTACAAAACTTTGCACCTATGGGGACTCAATCTGATAGTACAATTTTTTTGAGTTCTAGACTTGATTCCTAGATGCTTTATGTATTTAGGTATCATATTTCCTACCATGTTGGAATTTTGTGTTGTCATTGATGTCAACATATCTTTGTTGTTGCATTGATATCAACCTATGGAGATTCTTTGATTGGTTGCATTATGTTGTCATTAGTAGTCTCACTGATGTCAAAATCTAGTGTTGCTTTGATAAGAATATGTTTGTGGATTTTTAACCTCTTGTGTGGTTGAGATGATGAGAAGGTGTTGTATATGTTGAGATGGTGTTTATGGTGCTTGGTTTCCAAGTGCTTTTGAGAAAATTTGAATAAAAGAGGAAACAGTGTGGTAAACAATGTTCAGTATGGTAGATTTAGTGTTTTTATTCACATTCCATCAAGGTTGAAGATCTACTTATGTGGTTTGAATATGTTGTTCAAAGGTGTTCAAAGGTTTTATATCTAGAGTTTCATGTTCTAGATCATTTGATAAAATAAGTTGTGTTCACTAGTGTGTGAACTGCGAAGCAACACTATCTGGGAGAAATGAAATTGCTCCACATTTCTCCATGTTATGGTTTCTAGCTTTGTGGATTTTGGAGTGTGCTCATATTGCTCATATCTATCTTTAGTCTAAGTTGTTTGAGTTTTGGTGCTCCGCAAGGTTGGATGCATGAGTTACAGTATGTAGAAGGTTAACTAGGTGTACATAATGAATATATCTTTCAGGTGTATGATGCTACAAAGGATTTGTTGGATTTTAGGGTGTTGATGGAATATTCCAATTTTTTTTAAAGTGTTGTGTATGGTTTGCGAGCCATCTTTTGATTTGAAGAAGCATGTACTTAAATGTTTAGTGGTGTTAACACAAGTTCAATCGACCTTGGGTGTTTACACTAATTGTAGATATGATTCAGTGTTTGTGGAAGCATGGTGTGGCATGCATATGTGGATTTAGGTCCGAGTTAAGGTGATTTGTGGCCTACCTTCATTCCTCTCTACCACAGGAATGTTTTGGTGCTGAACTATTTTGAATTTGCATGTTTAAGGTGCATAGTCAACCTTGAAAGATGTTTTTTAATGTTGTGAATGGTATAAATGAAAGGTGAATTGTTGGAGAAGTGATTGTAGATGCAAGGATGTGTTGACACAAATTTAATCAGATGTAGAGGTTTGAAGTGTGAGCTTAACATGCCTATGAATCCAATATAGTGAGAAAAAGGGTCTACATTTGTAGAGTACCTAAAGTTTATGATAGTAATGAGCTGGAGGTTACTGATGGTGCAAAGTTGTAGTGGTGGATATTCTCTAATTCTCTGAGATGGATTTCTTAGTGTAAAAATTGTAGACACTGAAAAATGGCTTAGGCCTACGGCTGCATTTTTCATCATCAATTCAAGATACCCACAAAATGATTAAATGATTTTATTCATTTAACTATAACTTAACATTTTAATTCCTCTAATTAATTAAATAGTTTTAACCATTTAATTAATTCATTTTCATTATTCTTCTAAAATCGATTAACTAAGTAAATTACATTAATTTATCTTAACTACGTCACTAATTAATTCTAATCTCATCTTTTTATTTAATTAAATAAGTTTCCTAAATTTATTTAATTGCATCCCTAATTAATTCTAATCCATCCTTTTAATTAATTAAATTTCATAAATTTATTTAATTAAGCCGTTCAAATTAATTCATATTCTCCTACATTTAATTAACTAAATGATTATTTGTTTAATTAATTATTCTATCCTCTCACCTAAAGTGCCTTCATAAATTAAATAGTTCATTCAACTATTTAATCACATGCACACACTTCCTCCACAAAAGAAAGGAATTAATTTAATAATTAATTCTTCTATTTGAGTACATGTCTCCTATATTTTCAAGTAAATATCTCATGCATTATTCTCTTCACTTCTGACTAACACTCTCTTTCAGTTCACTCACCGAATTGATATGTGACCTCCTTCTGACTAACACTCTCTTTTAGTTCATTCACTGAATTGGATCTGTGCCTCCTTTTGACTCACACACTCTCTTAGTTACACCTCTTGAAACTAATCAATCAAGTCACTTAACTATTCAATCAAGCTAATCAATCAAGTCAGTTAACTATGCAATCAGGTCCTCACACTCGATCTGGACCATTCAAATTCAAATCAATCTCAACCGTCAAATCTGTGAAACTTCTATAAAATAATCTTTTCAATTCTATTTTCGGTAATCGCAATCTTCAAAGTTTTTCTATCAAAATACTTATAGGCTAAAATTGCACACTCACAATCTGAGGGCATTGAAGAAAATTTAAAGCAAAGTTGAGAAGAATAATGGAGATGAGTCAAGCAAGCATGGGAATTACATGATATGATTTTTATTTATTGAATTCCTTTGTAGCATTTAATTTCATTATCAATTTGGGGATCTTAGCATGATTTAGGCAATTTTGTGATTGTTGTTGTTGTTATACTTTCTTTATTCCTGTTTATTTTCCCTTACCGGTTTTGTTTACTGCTTTGGTATCCACAACCCCGTTGTCTGTGAAATTTTTGTTTCGAGACCAATATTTTTTTTTCATTTAACGTGTTTTGGTTGTTTGTATTCTTAGTGGACTTAAGGGCGCCCTTAGCAACAAGTGATTTCTCAATCATTGTTCCTTTTTCAACTAGATGGGCAAAGTAGGCACAACAATGAACTTTCATGGGATCCTTTAAGGCACCTAGTAGGTTTTCAACAAACATGTCCACCTTTTGTTTCTCCGGGATCTCTATCTAGCATCGATTTTCCAAGTTTCTCCATCTTTGAAAGTATTTGATAAAGGACTCTCCCTCTTCTTGCTTCGAGATGCACAAAGTGGCTAATGTGATATCATTTTTTATGTTAAAGGCCTAGTTGTCTAAAAATCTATTGGCTAACTCAGACCATGTGGATATGCCTCTAGGTAATCGTGAAAACCACTCAAGTGTAGGACCCATAAGAGTTTTGGAGAATAACCTCATCAAGTATGTATGCTCCAACACAACATCAACACAAGCTGTTCTAAATTCTCCGATGTGCTCTATTGGGTTGCCTGTCCCTTTGTACTTTGGAAAGTTTGGGATTGTGTATCCTTTTGGAAAAAGAGGCATGTAGATAGTCCTATCGAATGGATATAGATGCAAGTCCTACATGTTGTAGGATTTTTTGGTAATTACTTGCATGTTCTCAATTTTTGTATGTAAAGCAAGGATTTGTGTAGTTAGAGCATCTACTTGTGGGTTTGATGTGTCATTCGTATTGTTGGGTAGCACATTTTGTGTAGATACTTGATAGGTGTATAGAGGCGTATGTTGTTGTACCTAGGGTATATGTGTATATGAGGTGTTCATGTTGGGTTTCCCTTGTGTGTTTTGACCTCTGGATTGTGAAGGGATACCTTTTTGTGGTATATTTGATGTAAAGGTATTTAATTGAAATCTTGGTTGTTCTTGATTCACCTGAGGCAACGTATGTGTACCTTGTTGTCCTTGTGTAGTACTATTTTGGGGGATAACATGACTATATGTGGTACCCTTGACATAGATCATGGGTGTGGATCATAAACCTAAAAATATTATCCTCTTTCATCTAGTAGGATTGTTTGAGGATGTATTCATAGTGTTTTTTGAGGTCCCAAATGGGTTAGTGTATGTCTGTTGTGTTTTTCACTGTGTAACAGGGACTAATGTTGATTATGTCGCAGCCTGTGTCATGGACAATGGAACAAATGATGGTATTGGGGTAGTGTGAATCATTGAAGCACTCTATGTAGCTCCTCTTGAAGGTATATTAAGGTTTACCTAAGGTGTAACATTTTGTGGAATATATGTTGTAGTTCCCTGGTTTTGGTTTGAGACATTTTTAGGTGAAGGCACCACTTGTAGCATGTTTATGTCAATTCCAGGTGGTAATTTAACCCCATCCTCTAAGATTTTGGCTAAAAATTTCTCAAGGTCGAGCATGATGAGCTCATCAACAAATTTAGCCACCTCAGGATCCTGGGCTACTACCTCAAGTTCCTCAACAATGATATGACAGTGGGCATCTCTTAGGAGGAAATTTTCAAATGGGTTACCATATGGGTTAGATTTCAGTGGTTGTTGTGATGTTGACCCAATGTGTGTGGTATTGATATTGTCTTGAGGAGGTGTAGGAACGAGGTTCAATTCGCTAGTGGGATTGTAAAGGTCATCAAGTCGTTGTGGAGGGTCCATTTCTAATCGTCTCTTTTGTAATTTGGTTTGGATCATAAGATAGGACTTGCTCAAAGGAGGATGACATCTAAAATGAAAATATCTAGGATATGAAAGTTAAGCTATGTTTTTGGTATTTTTTTTTTCTTTTGGCCTAAATTATGACATGCAATAACTAAGGTATAATGCAAACTATATGTCAATACTAAGGGATGATTCGCTAATTGACCAAGTTTGATGCAAGGTTCCAACTAGGATTTCCAATGATATTTTAGGATCAATATTGAAAAAAATAAGTGACAGGTTGACTGGGTGGAATTCAAACTAGCCTAGTGAGTTTTAGGTATTCCACTAGGATGACAAAGGGTAGATTATAAAATGATATGTCAAGGGCAATCATATTTGAATCAATGTTTTCAATCAAGGTAACAAACGTTACCTACCCTAAGGTCTACAATGTATTATGGACAAGGATTTCCCTAAGTATGCTAAGGATGATCTAAGTAATGCAATGGTGACACTATCTAGGAAAACTAAGGATGAACCTAAATATGATCAAGTCACAGGTTTGGATCAAGTTTACAACAAAGAGTAGATTAGGTAAAGAAATACTACATTAAACCTTCAGAGTTTTTTGTTTGTAAATTGTAAGTTCTATGACAAGAAGATGAATCATTCTAGATTGCAAATGTGGTGCATAAGATCATATGCATCACAAAAACTCACGGATGTGGTTTACATTATTAGATGTGTTTCTAAAGTTCATAGATGCAGTTTAAAATGTCAGATGCATTACGGGTTTTTGCAATTGCCACTCCAAATATCAAATGCATTTTTGGATTAAACAGTTGTGACTCATAATGTCAGATGCGGGTTTTTTTGTGATAGATGCATTGAACAATGATTTGGTCCTAGGTTTTGACACATTTATATTTAATCAGAATTTTAACTTCAAGATAAATTGAAGAAATTTTCCTGAAACATTCACCTACAGGTAAAATTATTCAAATTTTCCATAGAACATCCAAATTTCATAGAGGTTCAAAACTAAATCTTACAATCAATTTTCTCGAGTTCATAAACAATAAAAGAACAAGAAAACTAAAATGGATCTAAGTTATAACCATAAGTTTTCAAATCTTCTAGGTTTCTCCACCTAATTTCTACAGAGGTTTTCACAAATTTCCCTGAAGAAATTTCACAGGAAAAACTAAAGCTTTAAATTTATTTATTTATTTTCTTTCTTCTAATCACAAATTTATTTTCCCCAAATAGCTTTAACAACAAATATTTCTTCACTACAATTTAAAAAGCACACCAAGAACAATACAAAATCACAAAAGAAAACTTGATTCAAGAAGCTACAGGTAATTTGGAAATTTGATGCAGAGCCTCCTTCAAAGCTCTCACAATTTCTTTTCAACCGTGCGGTGATTCCAAGCAAGCAAACAATCCAAAAGCACAACCAATTTCAACAGAATTTTCCCAAATCAATTCTACAGCCAAAAATTTCTTCAAACCCTCCTCTATGCAATTTTTCCAAAAATATCCTCCTACTCCAGAAGAAGCTTTTTCCTCTCCAAAATTCTCTTCCTCATCCATTTGCAACCAACTCCTCTCATTCCTTCAACTTTCACATGTTGACATAATTGAAAATATCTTCAACAACCAAATCTTATTTTGCATGCAATATTGAAAATTAAAATATCCACTTAATTCCAATTTTCGAAAACTAACTTTAATTTTAAAATGCAATTTCAAATATCTTTCAATTTTAGCTTTTATTTAATTTAATCCAAATAAAACTTAATTAATTAATTTTAATTATTTAATAACTAAATTCAACCCTTTTGAGATTAAATTTAATTAATTAAATACATTAAATTAAATTTTATTAGTAGCTTTAACCTCCAAGCATAATTTTAATTTAATATTAAATAATCACCACTTTTAACCAAAGCAATTATTCTAAAAATTGATTTAATAGACACACACCTTTCAGAATCAAATAACATTAAAATAGGGTAAACTATGACTCAACAAACAAAACTGACGACACACTAAGGCTAGGGCGTAGACTTGACACAAGTTACCTAGCTACTATCTCTCGTTCAATTTCACCGTTGGATCGACATGCTCAAACCTGTGAAACTAGGTGGATTCGATGTCATGTACTTGCAAACCTAAAAAAATAGTAACCGACATCATATAATATAACAACATAAAATACACACGATAAAGAGGAAATCACAGAATTGCAAGGCACTCGCAAGCGAGTGATGCGGACCCATCCCCTTCACCAATACACTCATCAAAACTGACACTTCCATCATAATTCCAATAATCTCATAAGCAATTACATGTTATATCAACTAACATCTTTACACCAATTAAAGCATGTAAACTAAAGCATCGGATAAATCAAATCACATCACATAATATAGTTCGTCGCTCTATAAATAGCGATCAAATACACACACAAGATAAAATATCTGAATATCCAGAAACACAAAACAAAGCAAAATAAGGACACATTGTCCAATCCAGAAAGAAAAATGGAGGGGTGTTACATTCTCCCCCCCAAGGGTTAGGCTTACTCTTGGAAGCCTGCAAAAACCCTTAGTGCAAACTTCATACCATCATACACAACAAAGGGTCCTAAACTGAACCACTCCATACCTCAACATAAAAACAACAACAACCCGTGCCATATACACTCAACCAAGACAAAATGATGAAGCAACCACCAACCAAGTCTCCAAAAACACATAACCATGGATTAACATACATAATACACAAATGTACCAATACCCAACACCAGAAACCATCACAAGACTACACCAGGGTCCAACTGGACACCGGAAAGTGGTATACCAATCCATGATAGAAGAATCCATGAACCAAGAACAATTAACCATCTCAAATAAATCTATCATACCAGTGGCTTGATGGTGTTAGGTCATACATAGAGTGAGACCATCTAAACAAGACCACAATGACCTGTCTCTTGTTGTATAAGGTGATTAGCCTCCAAGAGATAGTCATCACACATAGGTGAGTAGTGGGTCCTAGTTGCATACAACCTCACATACCCCCATCCTCAACGTTTCCTGCATCTAGTTCCTCGTACACACTCACCAAGTCCGTCTCATACGTCCTTGGAGAAGAAACATAATACGACACATAGCTGACATTGAAAATAACAAAGATAACTATCTTAGCCAACAAGTTCATAAAGAATAGAAAATTAAAGTTTAATTTCAACAATAAGGCAATAAATGTGCACAATTTCAACACTGAATCAAATATATAACCACTAGGGTTATAAGAAGATAAGATCACAAGTTGTGGCTAGACCTTCAAAATCAAATATAACAAAGTGTCAGCCTTCACAATCAACTAAAAAAAGTCATCAATAACCGAAAGAAAGTTCACAATCTTTAAATTTGCACTGTACATCACTATGTGACTAAATACTAGCCACCAACAAGGAAGGAGGAAACAACGTCCCGCTAGAATGATAACAACCCTCATGTGATGCAGAATGAGCATGCAATTCACATGACCTAGAGTGTATCCACGACTCACAAACAAGATACAATTACCGGTTTCTTACATTTACAAGGGGGTGCAACTACATACATACACCCATAGGAACATCCAATTCCATATCTCATAGGGTACGCATCAAAACTTTCCAACTCTAACTTTTTATCAGGTTCATCCACACTATTCTTTTCCACAAAGTTCATCATGCTAAAATAAAAGCCATGAACACGCGATCACTTAGCCATTCCCCTAACAATTCATAAGATCAACATAGTGGGCACAAATGTACCCAGAGAACCTAGTGTTTAAACCTAGGCTTTGATACCATGTGTAATGCCCGCCAAGTAACCCTAAAGGAAGTTGTAATTAACGACTTAAGCGAACCAATTTTTTTTTTTTTTTAAAGTGTAATTAACATACACATTCACTTACTAATAACGACAAACTTTAAGGCTACAAGGTTGGGAATACTTAAACCCACACATACATATTACATATAACCATAGCATTATATATTTTATGAAATAAACATCATTCATCATAAGGATACCACATAACATAATAAGATAAACATCCAAGATACAATTTCATAATCATTAACTTAATCCAATAGTTACATCTCTCATTCCCAGAATGAGGCAATAGTACATAAGTGTTACAATTACATAATATCACCTCGTAAACATAAGAGGGGTAAAATAACTTATACAAATTGAAATATTACAATGCAAGAATAACACAAGAACCGCGAGCTATCCAACTGGATGTCTCACCACCAAGTACTGAAGATAGATGTGGACCCAACCAAGTGGTACCCGAAGGCCCACCCCCCATGCTAGGAGATAGTAACAACGTAACATGGAAAAAGATCTACAACCTCTAACCATAGACAGAGTCACACTGACACAACCAAGCAAATGAACTAAACAAGTACAAATTAAGTACAAATCAAGTACAATACAAGTACAACTCTCACATCACTGACATAGGTCACATTGCTTCCAGACATAAAATAGATCGAGTATGTTTAGAGAACCATACACATAAAACAAATACCAACAGTTGTCCTAGACAGAGTGTCATCGCATAGTTAGTCATGAGATCTCCTCTGGGAATTCTTCATAGGCTCCAGATTTCCTGGTGGCCTCAACCGAACCTTGGCCCTCATGTGGCATCAAATACCTCTCGTAAGGACAAGATAGATGACCATCCCATTTCAGGCCTTCCCACTCATCGCAAGTCTAAACGAGCCCTTGTGTCTATGTGTGAGGATAAATTATCTTGATTAGTGTGAAAGGCAACCTAATCATCTAAATACATCAATTTAATTATCACTTGATTAAATCACTTATGAAGGTTACCCTGTTTACCTCTTTGGGCTCCGACGCCTAACAAAAGCCACTCTTCTAATGGAAAACACACACCCAAACAATCCACCACGGGAAAACCAAGTGCATACAAACTGGATCAAACAACCACTCCAACTCTAGGAGGAAACAAATAATGAAACTCACTCCAAACATCTTGGAGACAACAAAATACATAGTCCACTTCTTTCACAGGAGGTACAAAACATCCCCGTTCATGGAAACCGAGTAAATACTGAAAAGACGCCATGCACTACCCAAGGTAAAAACAATTGGTTGACATAAAGAATCGACAACCCTTATTCTCTAAGATCTTCTGGAAGACTTACAAATTGGACTAACACATAATCCCATATCCAAAAACACAACATGGCATCATATCTACAAAAGCATTCGAGTCAATAATCAAATCTAATATTTGGATTTCATAAATCCATACTCATCCAATAGGTAACGTTGACAAGTCAAAGGCACGATAATTAGATCATTTGAAATAATCATAAACCCTATTTCCTCTTTCATTATTGGGAATCTTGAATAGTTTAAACTCACATCCCTTTGCGAAATACGAGGAAAATAAATCTAAAAGACAATCATGAGGAAATTATTATTTTTGGATATTCTAAATCCATATCTCTTTCAAACTCTACTCACAATAAAATAAAACTATCTCCCTTTCGAAATAGTTCAAATAATTAAATAAATGTCTTTTAATTTACAAATAAAAGATAGACTAGTTCAAATAATTTAAATCAAATTCATTGTTTACTTTTAAAACCAACTTAAGTCCTCTACAAGTAAATCCTTTCAATTTTCCAACCAATTCCTATATTTCTTCAAGTTTTCCAACTACACACAATGTCCATTTCATCTAATAGTTTACCTTTCCCAACTTATATTGCATGCATCCAATTACTCAAATCATTAAATATGCATTCTAATGAATATATTGCGTGTAATCAATACATCTCAAAATTTTCTTCAATTGTTCTTTCTTATATCTTTCATTGCATGCAAATAATTATTTAATAAGACACATCAAATATACAACTTTATCTATAAGTTTAATTGTTCATGTAATCCATAACAACATTAATTAAATATTTATATAATCCATTTTACCAAATTAATCATACTGAAATTAATATGCAATATCAATATACTACATATATACATAATAGATATATATACACAATATATAATCAAATTTCCATTATAATGGAAATCGAATCTAGACACAAAAGAGGCAAGTGAATATTCCAAAATCATTGTTTTTGTTTTGATCGAAGGCGAGTTGAATTAACCCCAATGTATTTACATTGGAGAGGGGCAGACGAACTAAGCTTACGCCGGCGACCTCATAGTTTAGTGGGGAGGGAGACCTCCACCGACCCTCTCATACAGGCTGCACCATTTGTAAGGTTGGGGAGAGGGTTGTGGAGGTCTCCCTCCATAGTCGTCCCCTCATGGGGGTGGCTATGGAGGCATCACCTCCCACACCTCCCCTACCATGAATTAGAACCCCCACACAAAAGCAAGATTCGACGGTAGTCATATAAATTACAAAAAATTCAGTTAAATCCAACCCTTAATTAAGGACGTCGTACGAACAACGAATTTCATAATTTAAAATAAAATTCCAAACCTAGATTATATATAAATGTATTATATGTTTATAGGTATGTATATATAATATATATATTTAATCAGAATTTCAACTTCAAGATAAATTGAAGAAATTTTCCTGAAACATTCACCTACAAGTAAAATTATGCAAATTTTCCATAGAACATCCAAATTTCATAGAGGTTCAAAAATAATCTTACAATCAATTTTCTCGAATTCATAAACAATAAAAGAACAAGAAAACTAAAATGAATCTAAGTTATAACCATAAGTTTTCAAATCTTCTAGGTTTCTCCACCTAATTTCTACAGAGGTTTTCACAAATTTCCTTGAAGAAATTCAATAGGAAAAACTAAAGCTTTAAATTTATTTATTTATTTTCTTTCTTCTAATCACAAATTTCTTTTCCCCAAATCTTTCTTCAATACAATTTGAAAAGCACGCCAAGAACAATACAAAATCACAAAAGAAAACCTGATTCGAGAAGCTACAAGTAATTTGGAAATTTGATGCAGAGCCTCCTTCAAAACTCTCACAATTTCTCTTCAACCATGCAGTGATTGCAAACAAGCAAACAATCCAAAAGCACAACCAATTTCAATAGAATTTTCCCAAATCATTTCTACAGCCAAAAATTTCTTCAAACCCTCCTCTATGCAATTTTTCCAAAAATATCCTCTCACACCAGAAGAAGCTTTTTCCTCTCCAAAATTCTCTCCCTCATCCATTTGCAACCAATCCTCTCATTCCTTCAACTTTCACATGTTGACATAATTGAAAATATCTTCAACAACCAAATTTGATTTTGCATGCAATATTGAAAATTAAAATATCCACTTAATTCCAATTTTCGAAAACTAACTTTAATTTTAAAATGCAATTTCAAATATCTTTCAATTTTAGCTTTTATTTAATTTAATCCAAATAAAACTTAATAAATTAATTTTAATTATTTAACAACTAGATTCAACCCTTTTGAGATTAAATTTAATTAATTAAATACATTAAATTAAATTTTATTACTAACTTTAAATATAACCTCCAAGCATAATTTTAATTTAATATTAAATAATCACCACTTTTAACCAAAGCAATTATTCTAAAAATTGATTTAATAAACACACCTTTCAGAATCAAATAACATTAAAATAGGGTAAACTATGACTCAACAAACAAAATTGATGACACACTAAGGCTAGGGCGTAGACTTGACACAAGTTACCTAGCTACTATCTCCCGTTCAATTTCACCGTTGGATTGACACACTCAAACCTATGAAACCAGGTGGAGTCAATGTCATGTACTTGCAAACCTGAAAACATAGTAACCGACATCATATAATATAACAACATAAAATACACACCGTGAAGAGGAAATCACGAAATCGTAGGGCACTCACAAGCGAGTGATGTGAACCCGTCCCCTTCACCAATACACTCATCAAAACTGACACTTCCATCATAATTCCAATAATCTCATAAGCAATTACATGTTATATCAACTAACATCTTTACACCAATTAAAACATGTAAACTAAAGCATCAGATCAATCAAATCACATCACATAATATAGTTCGTAACTCTGTAAATAGTGATCAAATACACACACAAGATAAAATATTTGAATATCCAAAAATACAAAACAAAGCAAAACAAGGACACACTGTCCAATCCATAAAGCAAAACGGAGGGGTGTTACACTTTGGATTGTTGTTTGTGATTTGTCTCGACAAAAAGACTGGGAACAATTGGGTTCCTAAGTATGAGTCATGACAATCCTTGTCTACAACTATTTATTTTCAACAGAGGCATGACCTGGTATACCATTAGTCTACCTCATATCATGATGTTTCTTGTCTGTTGCAAGAAACCATCCAATGATGATTAAAATGCAAATGCTTAGTTAATGACAACAAAGTGATGACATATCTCAACCATTGAATCTATGAAAATTCTATAAGAGAATATTTTCAATTCTGTTTTCGGTAATCACATTATTTGATGTTTTGTTGTCAAAATACTTACAAGATAAAATTCCACACTCACGATCTAAGGGCATTGAAGCAAATTTAAAGAAAAGTTGAGAAGAATAATGGAGATGAGTCAAGCAAGCATGGGAATTACATGATATGATTCTTATTTATTGAATTCCTTTGTAGCATTGCATTCATTATCAATTTGGGGATCTTAGAATAATTTAGGCAATTTTGTGATTGTTGTTGTTATGATTTCTTTATTCCTATTTATTTTCCCTTCTTACAACAATATTCTTTCTTCTTATTTATAATCTAGCAGTGAACCCTCTGGTAGTTGTGAGCCTATTATACTCGATGTTGTAATTACTTTATATTGTGATCTAATCCTCATCGTTTTTTTCCCTTCTTTGGTTTTCCATGTAAATCTAGGGTTCTCATGTGTTTGGATGTGTTTGCATTAATGTTTCTCATGTTTATATTCTGCTAATGCATGATAAGGGTTTAATGGTTGTTAAGGGTTAAAGATTAATGTAGATCTAAATATTAATGAGGGTTTTTATGTTTTAATGTACAATTGACTCACCCCCTCTCAATTTTCTTGTGCATTCAAAAATTGGTATTAGAGCAATGTTCCTTAAAATAAATCTTAACCACTTGAGGTAGATCCAATGCCACACAAGAAGGAGACTCCTCTGTTTGATTGATTTTATTATGCATTCTAGAAGACCAAGATGGAAGGCTTCATTGTTTCCCTAGGGTATGGAGTTTGGAAGTCAATTGAATATGGATATACCATGCACCTACACATGGATTGTCAACTAATGATGAGATCAAGGCTTATGAGAACAATGGAAAAACAAGGTATGCTCTCTTGAGTGGTCTTTCTAATTCAAAACTTGTGAAGGTTATGAGCTATAAATCTGCTAAATAAATCTAGAAGAAACTGGAAAGTTTCTATGAAGGAGATGATAAGGTCAAGCAAGGAAAGATGCAAAATCTAAAGACTAAGTTTGAAACCCTAAGGATGACAAAAGATGAATATATTATAGTATGTATGCAAAGAGTGGATGGAGATGTCAATTCCATCAGAGGCCTTGGTGGAAAACTTGAAGAAGATGAGGTGGTAAAGAAGGTATTAATAACTCTTTCTAAATAATAGTCATAAGGTTTCTACTATTGGAAAATCTCAGAGTTTAGATCATTATTCTAGAGATCAGTTGTTTGGTGCTTTAACTACTTTTGAATTGAGAGAATTTGGTCTAAGTGATTCAAGAAAAGAGACTAATTTTAAAGTTGGAAAAGCAGAGAAGAATCGGGAATATGATCCAGATGAGTTTGATGAGTTAGAAGCAAACTTTGTGAGTAGATTGAAAAAGGGCACTAGAAAATATAGAGGTAAGTTACCTTTCAAATGTTTCAATTATGGAAAGATAGGTCATTATGCTTCAAGATGTCCAGTCAAATCTTCAAATGAAAATTTTAAGGAGAATAGAGGTAAATCAATTAAGAGAAGGTATTATTTTAAAGAAGATTCCAGTATATCTGATGATGAATCTAATTACCTGGATGATGAAAATGATGAATGCTTGTTCATGGCTCTAAATTTTGGAACTAATTCTATTAACTCTAAGAGATGTATGAAGGAAGTTTATGTGGAAGCAGGTCATAATGGAAATATGGTGACTACTTTTCATGCAAGAAAGGACAAAAACTACTAGATTATTGATAATAGATGCTCAAATCATATGGAAGGTAATAAAAGTAAGTTTGTTAAACATGATAAGTTTGAAGGTGGTGTTGTTAAGTTTGGTGATGATACATCTACTAAGATATGTGGAAAATATTCAATCATTTTCAATGGAAAGCATAATAAATATGACGTTCTTTATGTTAAGGGTCTCCAACATAATAATCTAAGTGTAAGAAAAATATGTAGCAAAGGATATAATCTTGTATTTTATGATGGTTGTGAGATCAAAAAAGGATCAAGAACTCTGGTTGCTACATGAAGAAGGAAAAATGGAAATGTGCATTAGCTTAAGGGTGCTAATGGTATGTGATTTATGACCCAAATTAATAAAATTTGGCTATGGCATAGAAGAATGTGTCACATAAATTTTGATAGCCTAGTGAGGGTCAAATCTGCTCAAGCTATGAGAGATTTTCCAAATATTACAAATCCTATAAATGTAGTTTGCAAGGAATGTCAAATTGGGAAGAAAACAAGAAAAAGGTTCAATGCCAAAGAATATTCTACCATAGGACCTTTGGAGTTGGTGCACATAGACCTTTACGGACCTAGAAGAACAAGATTTTTTCAAGGTGACAAGTATTTCATGTTATTGATTTATGATTACTCTAGAATGACCTAGGTAACTTTTCTTAAAGAAAAATTAGAAGATCTAGATAAGTTTAAGGCATTTAAAACTTGTTGGGAAAATGTGTCTCAACCTTGCAATTACATAGGTTATTGTTGATAAATAAGGTATCATTCATACAACGATGATGGAGGGCGTGGGGGGTCCCCCTTTGCGAGGGGTCCGAGGGGATCATCCCCCTAGCTAGAGGTTTAGGGGAAAATGCACCCCCGACAAGGGCTTGAGGGCAGTGCCCCCAAAATCTAAATTTTATGTACTTTATTATTGTAAATCTAGTCCGTTCATCATTTTGTCTCATATTTGACAGTCAATATTTTGTTGGATTGACTTTCCCTAGAAGGAAACCCTATTTTATGAGGGAATTGTATTACAACTGTGTATTGCGATGTATTTTGAGAGTTTGATAGTGGCTATGTTACCTCTAGATCTTTGGTGGGTGATATCTTGTGCGAAGATTTCTCTACAAGTATATTGTAATATTTTTGATTTCTGAATAATATATTGGGTGAATTTTGGAGTGTGGGGTTTTTCTTCTGAAAGGGATTTGCCTACGTAAATCATTGTGTTGTGGTATGCATGATACTTATATTTATTTTTTTGTAACTATTAAACATTTGTAATTTTTTTGCATTATTATCCTCTCAAGATTAGTGTAGGAAGTTGTTTTGCTACCTTATCTTCCTTACAAAGATATGGTTGAGAATAAAATGGATATAAAAATAAAAAATTTAAGATCTGATAGAGGTCGAAAGTTCACCTCCAATGAGTTTAACAATATTTGTGAAGATCATGGAATATAAAAAAAATTGTCAACTCCAAAGACTCTTCAAAAAATTGGAGTGGTGGAAAGAAAGAATAGAATTGTTTAAGAAGTAGCAAGGATAATGATGAAGGAAGAAAATCTACTAAATGTCTACTATAGAGAATCAGTTCATATTGTTGTCTACATATTTAATAAAGCACAAGAAAAGACAAAAAGTTCAAAGACTCCCTATGAGTTATGGTATGGAAGAAATCCTACTGCCAAATATTTCAGTGTTTGGAAGCAGATGCTATATGAGAAGAGATGAAGAAGACTTAGGAAATTTTGATGCAAGATCTAATGAAGGAATATTCCTTGGATACTCTACAAAGATAAAGGCTTATTGGTGCTATGACAAGAGGCTAAAAAGTATTGTTGAAAGTGCAAGTGTCAAAGTGGATGAAGACTTACATAAAAGCTCAGTGCTGATAGAAGGATATGAATTAGATGAGTCCTCTTGCAAAGAAGAAGAGAAAGATGAAGGTAAGGAAAAATAAGTGAATGTTGAAGAGGAAGAAGCTCAAGAAAGGATCCCTAAGACCCCTAAGTATGTGAATAAGAATCATTCTGAATATTAGATCATCGGTGACAAAAGTAGAGGTGTATTGATAAGAAGAAAGGATGCTATGATAGAAGAACATGTAAATTTATGTTTAATTTTCAAAGTTGAAACTAAAAAAATGATTGAGGCGTGCAAATATGAATTTTGGATTAATTCTATGGAAGACGAATTGATGCAGACTGAGAAGAATCAGACCTGGGAACTTGTCCCTAGTCTAGCAAACAAAAATGTGATTGGAACTAAATGGGTGTTCTAGAACAAATTGAATGAGAATGGAGAAGTTGTTAGGAACAAAGCAAGGCTTGTGTTAAAGGCTACTCACAAGTAGAAGGAATAGAATTTGAGGAGAAATTTTCTCCAATGGCAAGGATGGAGGCTATTAGGATTTTTTTGGCTTTTGCAACACATAAGGATTTTAAATTTTATTAGATGGATGTGAATTTTTCATTCTTGAATGGTGAGTTGGAAGAAGGGGTATACATTGAACAACCAAAAGGCTTTCAGTTATCAGATAATCCTAAGATGGCCTGTAGATTGAAAAAGGCATTATGGGGACTCAAGCAAGCTCCTAGAGCTTGGTATGCAAGATTGGATAGGTATTTGTTACAATAGGGATTCAATAAAGGTAACATAGATAGCAATATTTATTTTAAAGTTGAGAAAGATCAAATCATGATTGTGGTTGTGCATGTTGATGATATAATATTTGGAGGAAATAAAAGTAAGTGCAAGAGAGATGCATAAAGAGTTTGAGATGCCTATATTTGGGGAGATGAATTTCTTCCTTGGGCTTCAAATCAATCAAACAAATAAAGGAATATTCATATCATAGTCCAAGTATGTTAAGGAAATGTTGAATAAGTTTGGAATGGAAGACTCTAAACTGATATGCACTCCCGTGGTTACTAGTTGCAAGATGAGTAAGAATGAATAATATCCTAAGGATAATCAAAGAAAGTACAAATCAATGATTGGTGGAATGCTATACCTAGCTACTACTAGACTAGATATCATGCATGTGGTTATCTTGTGGCTAGATTTCAAGAAGATCCTAGAGTCACATGTGGTAGCAGTAAAGAGAATATTCAGATACTTGAAGGGCACTCTAGGACATGGTTTATGGTTTCCAAAGGATATTGTTTTCTCTCTAAGTGCCCATACATATGAAAACTAGGTAGGTTGTGTAGATGAAAGAAGAAGTACAAGTGGTGGTGCTTTCTTTCTTGGAAGAAGGTTGGTTTCATGGCTAAGAAAGAAGTAGGATTCAATGTATTTATCTACTATAGTAGTAGATTATATTGTTGTAGCATCATGTTGCACACAAGTATTGTGGATGAAGAAAAAATTGAAGGATATTAGAGTGTCATATGTTGAACCCATTCCTATCTTATGTGAAAATACAAGTGTTATCAATATTTCAAAGAATCTGATAATGCATTTAAGGACAAATCATATTTCAATCTGGTATCACTTTTTGAGAGAAAAATCTATAGAGAATGAGGTGAAGTTGGAGTATGTTCCCACTAAGGATCAGGTTACTGATATCTTCACAAAGGCTCTTCCTAAGGATACTTTTGAGTATCTATGGGAGTAGTTAGGGGTTATTTCCCATCCTGTAAATTAGATACATAAAAATATGCATGTCTAGTAGATTTCAAGATTCATTCCTTGTCTCTTGGACTGATGTTGGTGGCTACCTCTTAGGGGGAGCAGGTAGTGGAATTGTTGGTCATTGCAGTCAGGGGAGTAAGTGTTGTCATTATGTGGGAAGAGAGTAAGCTTGTAGATGTTTTCCTTTGTCAATTGTGTCAAAAGATATGAGAAAAAAAAGGAAAAGTGTAGGTTGAATTGGTTGTTGGTTGATGCAACATGTTATGTACTCCTAAGGGGGAGTGTGTAGAGAAGTGAATTGAAAAGGAAGTTACAAAGAAAGTGTATGTGTGACTGATATTAAAGGGGAAGCTAAGAAGATATATGCATTGCCCTTTGCCATTTATGTCAAAGGGGGAGAGAAATATTTCACTAAAAAGCCATATGTAGAAAGGGGGAGAAAGAGAAAGTGTTGGAAAGAATAAATTCTTGTGTATGATGGAGCAGGGTGCACTAATGTGCAATATATGTGTTGGTGATAAAAAATGTTGTTCCCATTGATGGTTTTTCATATTATGTGTTCATATCAATGACAAAGGTGGAAAATCATGTTGTCACTGATGTCAATAGCTCTTTTTTATTGCATTGATGTCAACCTATGCAGATTCTTTGATTGGTTACATTATTTTGTCATTAGTAGTCTCACTAATGTCAACCTCTAGTGTTTCTTTGATAAGAATTTTTTTATGGATGTCCAACCTCTTTTATGGTTGATATGCTGAGAAGGTGTTGCAGATATTGAGATGGTGTTTCCAGTGCTTGGTTTCTAAGTGATTTTAAGAAAATTTGAATAAAAGAGGAAACAATGTGGTAAATAGTGTTCAGTGTGGAAGAGTAGTGTTCAATGTTTTTTTCCACATTTCATCATGGTTGAAGATTTGATTATGTGGTTTGGATATGTTGGTCAAATATGTTCAAAGGTGTTATATACAGAGTTTCATGTTCTATATCGTTTGACATAAGAAGTTGTGTTCACTAGTGTGTGAACTGTGAAGCAACATTGTCTGGGAGAAATGGAATTGTTTCGCATTTCTTCACATTTCAACTTTTGGTTTTGTGGATCTGGGAGTGTGCTCATATTGTTCATATCTATCTTCAGTCTGAGTTGTTTAAGTTTTGTTGCTTCACAAGGTTGGATTCATGAGTTATAGTATGTAGAAGGTTAACTAGGTGTATAAAATGAATATATTTTTCAGAAATATGACGTTGTGAAGGATTTGTTGGATTTCAAGGTGTTGATGAAATATTATAGATTGTGTTTAAGTTTTAAGTATGGCTTGTGAGATTTCTTTGGATTTGAGGAAGTGTGTACTTAAATTTTTAATGGTGTTAACATAGGTTCGACCGACCTTGGGTGTTTACACTAATTGAGAATATGCTTTTGAGTTTATGGAAGCATGGAATGGCGTATATGTAGATTTAGGTCTAAGTTAAGGTGTGTTGTGGTCTTCCTTAATTCCTCTCCATTGTGAGAATGTTTTGGTGATGACCTATTTTGAATTTACACGTTTGAGGTGTATAGTTGACCTTGGAAGATGTCTTTTAAGGTTGTGAATGGAATAAAGGTAAGGTGAATTGTTAGATAAGTGGGTACAGATGTGACGATGTGATGAGACACAAATTTAATTAGATGCAGAGATCTAAAGTGTGAGATTAATACCTATGAATCCAATGCAATGAGTAGAAGGGTCTACATTTGTAGTGTACCTAAAGTTTATGATAGTAGTGAGTTGGAGGTTACTGATGGCACACAAAGTTGTAGTGGTGGATATTCTCTATTTCTCTAAGATGAATTTCTCAGTGTAACGATCACATTTCTTCTTCTTTCTAATCTAGTAGTGAGTCATTGGCAGTGAGCCCTTCTTTCTTTTGGGTAGTGAGCCTATTGTATTTGATGTTGCAATTACTTTACGTTGTGAGCTAATCCTCACCGTGGTTTTTCCCTTCTTGGTTTTTCCACATAAATCTGGTATTATCATGTGTTTGGATGTGTTTGCATTACTATTTCTCATGTTTATATTTTGATAATGCATGATAAGGGTTTCATGGTTGTTAAGGGTTTAAGGATTAATGTAGATTTGAATATTAATGAGGGTTATGATGTTTTAATGTACAACTGATTTACCCCCCTCTTAGTTGTCTTGTGCATTCAACAAATCATATGTAACCTATCTAAAAAATATTTATATATGGGTCCTCATTTGTCAAAAAAATTCCACTTATGTTGTTCTCCATTGTTCCCTATGTGCCTACCATGTGTTGGAAGTTGCAAATGCTTGAGAAAATTATAAGTATGGATTTATTTGTTAAAATTCCAAAATTTGGAATGATCCTCACCTATAGATTGACTCATTAAGTTGTTGAATGCAAATTCAAATTACATAGTTAGTAGCGTGATCCCACACTAGTGTGTCCTAGTTTTTGGTCTAAGTGGGATGCCCAAAATAAATATTTTTTATTTTATTTTTAATCTAGAGAATAAATGATCAATAATTTAAGGATGATATAAACAAATGAGTAGTGAAATTTCTATGTAGATTCAAATTATAATTTTAAAAAAAAATTATTTCTATCATTTTTTATTTTAATTGAATGTCTTTATTCCATATTGTAGCTTTCACTACAAATATAAAATCACCACATTTTTTCGAAATTAGACCACTAACTCCAACATCTAGTGCATATATATTTTTTCATAATTATTTTATTGATTATTAATTTTTGAATTAGTACTAATAAAAAAATTAGACTTATATTATTCCATAAAAAATCTCTTAACATATATATCAATTTTTTTTCCATTTTCATTGAAGTAAGGATATACATATGGAAATCAATGTATTTAAAAAATATTTTTCTAACAATGCTTATTATTTTACCTACGATCATGAACAAAAGTCATTTCTTTTTCCTTATGGACCTACATTCATTATAAAATTATAAAATATATAATATACAACAAAAAATAATATATATTATAATATTTGGAAAGCTAACACTAAGGGATACATATCTATAAAAATTATATTTCCAAATGATGGATTTGATCCCCCAAAAGGTGAAGCAAAATCATAATTTGGTCAACATTTTGATAGGTGTAGAGGAGACATTATTGGTTGTTTGATTTGAGCCTAGGAGGGTTCTATCCAAGTGGGTTTGATCTAGTCTCCTTCAATCAAATCCATTTAGATGGAACTCGTTCAGACTTAAATGATTAATTTTTAAAAATAAATTGTAATTTTAGGAAAAATATAGGATGTCTTAGAAGTGGGACACACTATTATGTGATTAACCACCAACAAAGTATTACATTACATTGGTCTATCTTCCACCAAACTTAGGATGTTTCCTAGACTCCTATTAACAATCTCTTTCTAACCATGTTTCTATAGATAGTATACAACTATATACTTTAGTTTTGTTCCAAGGCTCTTCCAAAATATGCACCAAAAATGGCATAAGAACTTAATATCCCTATATGAGCCAATAATTTAACAATGCATGTACCTATTAGACACACAAGACAACTAAGAGGGGGTGAATCAATTGTGCAGTAAAACCTTCAAACCCTCATTAACCTTCAAACCCTTATTAAGTATTAACATAAATGTAAGCAACTGAAACATAAACACAGCAACAACCATACACAATAGAACACTATATTTTTATGGAAAACCCTAATTAGGGAAAAACCACCATGAGGATTATCTCACATATATACGAATAACAAAACCGATTACAAAAGGCTCACTGCCTAGAAGAAAATAAAGGCTTACTACCAAGGGCTCACTACCCAAAGGACTTGTTGTCTGGAATATAAAGAGAATATAAGAAACTGTTACAAGGAGGTTTACTACCTTAAAGAAATAGAAGAATACACCACAAAAACTCTACACCATCTAAAATCTTCGGCTCACTACCTCCAACAACTTCAGGCACACTAAAAATGTAGACACCTTCTACTCACTGCTTCTAGTGGTCATAGGCATTCATGCTCGAACTCAGATCTTAACACATTATTATATTCACATAATTCTTCACACCACACTCTTCTCCAACACTTTACATTGAATATATATCATCTATGACCTCAAACAACTTCTCTAGGTTGGCCTCAATGAAATGTATGCACCTCAAATCTGCAACCATCAAATAGGTCAACACCAAAAATTCCACAATGGAAAGAAGTGCAAGAAGACCACACCATGGGTTAATCAGGACCCAAATCTACACTAGCATGATACACCATGCTTCCATAAAAAATAAAGCACTTCCACAATCATTGCTAACATGCCAGATCAACCAAAATTGCATTAACACTAATAAGCAACTAACTTCACACTTCACTAGGTCTAGAAAAATCATGTGGACCACATAGAAAAATTACACAACATCTTGGAATATTCCAACATCAACATAACATTCAACACTACTAACACAACCACCTGAAACTGAATATACAATTATCCTAGGTAACTTTTCAAACTACCATTGAGATACAACACATGAACCAAGCTTGCAAAACATTTGAACACCAAACCATACAAGGGAAGATAGATACAAGCAACATGAACATACTCCCAAATCTGCAATACAAGAAACCTTAACATGGAGAAATGTAGAGGCATTCCATTTCTCCTAAACAACCTTCTTCATAAGCCAAACACTATGAAACACATCTTCTACTACCACACGATCCAGAACCTGAAACTCTGGATATAGAGACTTTGAGAACCTTTGAAAATCACATCCAAATCGCACAAGCATATCTTCAAGACTGAATAAATGAGGAACACAATATAAAACACACCTTTGTCACCTTGTATACTCTTTATTCAATTTTTCTCAAAAGCACTTGGAAACCAAGTGTATCTACTGCATCAGGAACACCTGCTCAACTTCACAACTCCTTTTAATGACCACACTAGAGGTTGACATCAATGAAAACATTAATGAGAACACAGTGCAACAGTATCCTCGTAAATTCTTTGAAGAATATGTTTTCAATATTGGAATCATTATTCATCTTTTAGAAATGAATGAAATGTACCATTTTTAAAAACCTATCAACATCTAAAATGGTTGAATCACTACCCTTTGGAGGTTGTAGCAATCCATGGACAAAATAAATAGAATTTTCTTCTTAAGGTTTCTTTAATATATTCAACATTGATTATATAAACCTTTATTCTAGGAAACACCTTTCAAAATATAGTATATTATATCTCTCAACAAATTTTTAACATCATGGAGAAAAATTGAGCAAAACATTTATTCTTTCAGCATGTCCAATATCTTTTCACACTTAAATGCCCCAAAATCCCCCATTGTGTAGTTCCCTAAAAAGATTATCTTTCATGGAACTCTATGTTGTACATAACTACTTGTTGTAACAAAGGGAAATTTCTATGGTTAGCAATGTAATATGCAGAACATAAAAACCCAAAGTATGGTAATGGAGTGCATTGGAATAGATGAACAACCTCAAAGGTTGTCTTCATCCTCCATGACTAACCTCCATTACACCTTCTAAATTTGCTGAAATAAATAACTTGCCCTCAGATTTACAAAGAGCAAGTCAATAGAAATGACAAGCCCTAAGCAAACATTGAAGGATTTGATAAACTATATGCTATACTATGCCCTAATGCAATTAGTAAGCATCTAACATTTCTAAATATCAAATGAAATCTAAACTATGCTATGCTAAATGAGAATAATAATGCTATGAAATGCAAACAATTCTAAAAATGCAAAGGACAAGAGATGTAAGAGATGAAATATGTGAAAATGACAAGAGATAATAATGGATAGCCAGTGATAGATATGAGACAAAATTGACATTTTATAGAAAATGCAATTTTGTATGGACGGGTGAGATTAAAGACTGATAAATGACCTAGAATCTATGGACAAGATTCAATATGACAACCCACAATTAGGGTTAGGGCAACATTAGGTCAAATTCGAAATGAATGGACAAGATTGATTTTAAGAAAAATCAAATCAAGGGTTGACAATGCATGTGACAAGGCACACAAACCGAAATTGTTGGGGAATCAAATAATAATTTAAAATTATTTAATTCAAGAGGGGTTGTTGACTTTTTAAATTAAAAACTATTTTAATTCAAAAAGGGTGGGGTCATGTGACAATAAATAATTTAAATTAAATTATTTACAAAAGAAGGGATTTTTAAAGAGGGACTTATTTTAAATAAATAAGATTTATTTAAAATGAGCACAATAAAAGAGGAGAAATTAAATAATAAAATTATTTAATTTAGGTGGTGGGACTTATTTTAAATAAATAAGATTTTATTTAAAATGAGGAGAATGTGAAGATGGCCATAATTAAATAAATAAAAGAATTTATTTAATTACAAGAGGACTTTAAATTAGAGACATATTAAATAAATAAAGTTATTTATTTAATAATCAAGAAGACATAATGGACAAGGATAATTAAATAAATTAGAAAATTTATTTAATTATAGAAAGACATTAGACAATTAGTGACGTAATTAAATAAATAAATAAAATTTATTTATTTAATAATCATGAAGAATAAAAAAGATATGAATTAATTAAATAATCATGAATTATTTAATTAATAGTCGAATGTGGACCAAGGACATAATTAAAATGTCTTAATTATGCTAGGAAGAAAGAGATTAGAAATAGAGCTTGCAAGCCTAGCTCATTTTTATGTGTCTACATTTGCCCCTCTTTGTCATAATGCAGCCTGTCGCATTGTGGCAAAGAAAATAAGTCAAAAATATGCCCCAGTGCAAGATAAGATGAGGAAGAATGACGAGGAGGGTTGCGGTATGCCCCCTCGAGAGGACAGTTGGGTTTCAAGAACACAAGTGTGCTCTCGAAATGGAATGAGAAGAATAGAATACGGAGAAAAAGAAATATTAGTGAAAAAGATATGGTTGATGATATGAATGCAATGCCTACATGAGATGCATGTTAGTTCCTAAATCAAATCCTTCAACGTTTGCCAGAGTACTAATTGCTCGAATCATCATTGGGCGGTAAAAAAATGACACAAATGGACAACAAACACCATGGTATGACATAGACCAAGGTGTGCAAGGTCATCCACTTCCAAAATAGACAGTCATAGACAAGGAATGTCCTAACTCATACTAGACGCCCAATTGCCCCAGTCCTTTTGTCAAGACAATCCACAGACAATAGTCGAAGAAAAATAAAATAGGTCAATGAGACGTCATCGCACCTCTAAATCCTTCAGGGGACATCCTTGAGGTAGCTAGTAACATGACCAAAAGACAAGTCAATAAAAAGATAAGACAAAATAGCCAAAAAATTAACAGCCATTTAATTGTATTGCCAATGTTTGTTTGCCGAAGATTAATTGTTTTGATAGTTTGACAATTTTGACAGTTTGACGGTTTGACGGTGCCTAAGGTCAGGAAGGACACATCCTGAAAAGGAAAATGACATTTTGACGAGGTCCAAATCCAAGAAGGACACATCTTGAAGAGGACCAAAAAGGTGACGAGATTGATATTTTGACTAATGCTTTGGCAAGCTGACTGATTTTGACTGTATGATTGAGTGGCTTATGTTGTCTAATTTTGACCAATTTTGACAGTGACATTTTGAATGACTGTCTTGTGTCAAGTGTGACTATGTCCACTTTATTTGACTGACGCAACCATGTTTGACTTATGATTTTATTTTGACAAACCTAAAAGGACTGACCTAATGTCTCGAGGATTCAAAGATGAATCTTGCCTACGTAGCAAATGCGCAGAGACAACGTAGTTCGGACTTGGACAAAAGATTGACTGATGTGATTGATTGAATTGATCAGATTGACTTTGACTTTGTTTTTGGGATTTTGACATTGATTTGGATGTTTTTGTATTTTCTCAGGACATTTTTCAATTTTTAGGTCTTTTTTCAGGACTTTATACAATTTTTAGGATTTTTTTAGGACTTTTTCAGATTTTTATGATTTTTTTGATGTTTTACGAAAATTATGACAAATGCATGTGAATGATGCCGACGCGCATGAATCCAAGGACAACCATGATTTTGCTGCTAGCCAAGCTGAATACCGACGGACAGGTGATGATGACGATGACAACGTTGTTTGACGTGGGAAGGACACATCCCGAAACAACTTGAAAATGACAAATGTTGTTTGACGTGGGAAGGACACATCCCGAAACAACGTGAAGATGACAATGATATTATTTGACAAGAGTATAAAAGTCTGCAGCAGGTCTAGGGACAAAGCCAAGGAATGTTTTGGATAATGCGCCAGGTTTTCCATATTGTTGCATTTTGAATGACTTAAGTGAGGACTAAATGGGATGACGGAGGATCTATAAACCATTGACAAGGGAAACCAAGATGGGTGATAGGTATAAAGCAAGAGAGACTGATGACTTGGACTAGGAGAATTATCATATGGTCTCCAAGGATGATGTAGCATAGTGAAATAGAGGCTATGAAGGTAATGACATGATACTTTGTGACTAGTGTATGACCAAAAGATAGACATGTCAAAAAAATTTCCAAAGCATGATTTGTATTTTTGCCCCAGTCTTTGTCAAGATCAAAGTAGGTGGGAAAAATGGATGGACGCGATAAGGTTTAGATGGGTGAATGGAAAATGTCATGGGAAATGCATGGGAGATGAGACAACTTGCCCCCAAGTGTAATGGTCCACATAGATGATTTATTCTACACGTGATGCCTGTTTGCCAGGTTTTCATCATGGTACTTATCCAGAGCGCCTGTTTGCCAGGTTTTCACCGTTGGATGAAATTATTTTTGTCTTTTTTTATCTTTGTCAATTTTTTTGTATTTTTGAATTTTTGCCGAATAGCCTTGATGCTTTACATGACCTCTGACTATGCTGAAGCTTTTGACGATGCCGATGTAGAGACTGGTGTCATGACATGCCAATAATGATCTTTCTGAAGTAGTTGCCTTGTCAGGATGATAGCACTTGCATAGAGCTGATTGATGTCATTGTGATCATTTTTGATACTAGAGTTGGCCTTATCAAAATACGCACATCGTGATAGAGTGTCATGAGAGTCCTTATGATAAAGCATTGCTGCCAAGATGCGATGGATTTGTGACATGGGACGTTTGGTCTTTAAGGATGATGTAGGATTATGATAGATGACGGTGGACATGGACGGGTTGGTGGGATGTTTGGATGTAGCCGTTTTTATTCTCCAAACTTGGGTTAATTGATGATGGAGGTTGGATCTTTGATAGCGTTTGGAACCAACACTTTTATATGTCTTGTTTGATGGCCATTTTGAAGGAGGTGGACATTGATTATATGTGGGAGTCCTCTTATGCTGTGGCTCCACATTTTTCTTGACTTTTGGATTGGGCATATTTTCGTTGCCTGGTTTATTCTTTTCTTGACTTGACTCACTTTGTTTTGGGATCCATTTTAGCTTCATTCGTCCACTTGACTTTTTGTCTGATTTGATGGCCTTTGACATTTGATTTTGGACTTTAGACTTGTAATAATTTTGCTTTTGTTGGTTCCAAATGGAAGGCTTATTCTTGTTGGAATGGCGATGTATGGTGTGGATGGAAGGAGTGTTGGCAACAACCTTATGACAAGGACTACTCATGACGTCCATTTTGATGTTTGTATTAGATAAAGTTGCCCCCAATATCGAGGAGGTATCAATAACATCATTAGATTTTCTGACTGATGAATAACCAAGACCTTGATGTCTGTAATTTGCTTGAACTTGTATAGGTTCAATAATGCCTTGTTCATGTAGGCCTAATCCTTTGCCTTGATAATGCATGTTTTGACAGATTTTGTTGGCGATGGGATACTTGTTATTGTGGAAGCAAGATGCTAACCCATCTTTATTGTGGAAATGATTGCTTGAAATCTTCTCATCTGTGAGAAAGCCTACTCTGACAAAGATAGATGATCCTAATTGATAGGATGTTGTAGCTTCATTGACATATTGGACAGATTTTTGACTGACATCTTCGATTTGATTTTCTGTCATATCAAATTCTGATGATTCTGTTGGTGCTTCCAAGTCTATGTCAAAACCGTCTTCATGGTCATTGTCATAGAGCCCACTGAATTCAGTTATAGCTTGATCATTTGCAAATATGTCCATGCTAGGAGACTCTTGTTCTAGGGGAAGATCATCTATGTGTTCCATGGAGGCAAGTGTTTCATTGTGGAAAGTGTCAATACTTGAAGTTTGGATGGAATCGTCTTCAAGTGGTTCACCATGAATGGCATATAGGTCAAGGAGTGGATCATTTTGGACTTCTTCAAAATTAGTGTCTTGATCAAAGATGGGCTCAGTTGGAATGACATGATTGAAAATAGGGTCCTGACCAAGGATAGGTTCGTCTTGAATGACATGGTTTTGGATGGACTCTTGACCAAGGATAGGTTCATCTTGAATGGCATGGTTTTGGATGGACTCTTGACCAATGATAGGTTCATCTTGAATGAAATGGTTTTGGATGGACTCTTGACCAAGGATAGGTGTATTTGGTATGCCATGATGTTCTAGGAGGACTTCTTGAATGGATGTAAATATGGGGTCATGGAATGGACTACTTTGATCTTGACATGATGGTGATGTTATGACGTTGTGCTTTGGACTTGCCTCTTGACATGTATCCTCAAGTGTATGCAATGAGATGGGACTTTGGAGACCATGACTAGATGTGTTTTCATGACCCAATGGAGTGTCTTGAAATGGATTGGTGCATGTTGGACTAGGATATGACATGGAAGTTTGGACTTGGTTGAGGGATGAAGGACTAGGATTAGAATAGGACATGACTTCATGACAAGGATATGACATGGATAAAGGATTAGGATGTGATGTGGATGGAGGATTAGGATATACCATGGATAGTTGGTTTGGATTGATGGATGGTTGATTTCCCTTGTCAAAGTTAGGGTGGGTTTGACTAATGGAAGTTTGTTGTGACTTAGTGCCATGGATGGTGTTAGGGGACTCTTGATAGTAGATGGATAGAGGACTAGGACTCATGGATTGTTGGCAAGATGGATAGATGGATGGAGGGCTAGGGGTTGTAAATTTGGACTTGGATTGAAGGTATAGTATTTTGAATTCCCTAGCAAGTTGTGCTTGACCCTTACTATTGAATTGACATTCAATTTGACTAGCAAGCATGTCATAGTGATTTGAAGACATGATGGTGGATGAAATGAGACTATGCTTTATGCAAGGTGACAATGCAAAGTGATAAAAGGGGATTTCTTATGCCAAATGATCTTTAGGAAAGGTTTTCTAACCACTCAAAGTTTGACCAATGTCTTGATTTGGATTATCAAAGGACTGATTTGAAGGACAAGATGATAAAATGACAAGGTGAGATTTCCACACTAGACTTATGAGTTGGAAGCAGCTCACCAAAGGACAATGACTAAGGATTGATTTATTTGACTTGGTCCAATGACAATGTATTTTAAGACAAAGGTTTGACAAAGAAAGGAAAGTTTTCCTATCCCAAAGTGTGCAAAATTGAGGACTTGATTTGACAAATGTGGTTCATGATGGAAAATTCGTTGCAAAAAGTGATTTGACAAAATTTTAGGTTGATTGCAAAGATTTGTTTTAGTTTGGAAAAGTTGTTTCAGATTTTGGCAAGTTTGATGTTTATTTGTTGGAATTGTCTGAAAATAGTTGGCAAACACATGGTGTTAAAAATCAACCACATAGAAGTCATTTTACAAAATCTTATGGCTGCAAGGACAATATTCTTTTGGATCCCACTAACCGCATATCCTTAGCGGATGAATTCAGAAGCTTGGCCCCACAGGCTCCCCCTTACAGTGCACTCACTTCTCAGGGCAACCAAGCTTCCAACCTCCATGAAACTCCCATGGCAGATTGATCATCTCTACTAAGAACTGCGCAGGTGCAGGTGTCATCACAACGACCATTGTTGTACCAAAGAATAGAAGGTTTTTGGCTTGCTAAAACAAGGGATTTAATTCGGACATCCGTTCGAGTGGTTATACATGGGGCCAAGATTAAGCTCCATTATGGAGGCACTCCAGCCTGAAGAGGTTTAAGCTCAACAGGGTTTTGGGGAGTACTACTTGGTCCGTATAACATATTTGCACTCGTAATCTTAGGCTTTCCCTTAAGATTCACATTTATGTACCGGTCGGAAGTAGCTTGGCTAAAAAGCTTCATTGCCGGTTTGAGTCGCTTTGGGGTGAGTACTTTTTCCCACCAAAGCAGACCCAATTTTCTAAAGTTGACAAAAGCAAATTAGAATATTCATAGTTCAATCGATCCTTGTTTAAAAACAAAGAGTGAAAACATGAATATCCTAACTCACACTCGCATGGTGTTCATTTTAAGCCCAAATCAAAATGTGTTGACAAACATAAAAAAAACATGGAGTTCATTTTAACCGTTTGTAGTATTTGTCAAAACATGGGGTTCATTTTAACTGTTTGTAGTGTGAGCTAACTAAAAGTTTATTTTAATCCAATGCTATGAAAATGCAAATTCATTTTAAACCAATGAGTTGTAATGCAAGTTGTGTTCTTTTTAGCCCAATGAGTATGCATGCATGTTCATTTTAACCCATGAATGTAAAATGCAAATTTGTCTAAGATTTGTGAAATAAACAAGAAAAATGTTAGACTCCTTGCCACAAGCTGCAAACAAAAAATTAGTAACCCAAAATCTTGAAGCTACTAAACAGAGAAAAAGTGTTGCCCTAACCCTATTTGACTTAGTGCATGCCCAATTCCTAGAGTCAATAACAGTTTCTCTTACACCCAGGATCACACAAGTGTGCAAGGGGAGAGGATACTTCTATTATTGATCACTAGGGTTAGCTAGTCAAAGTAAATCTGATTTTTGGAACTACATTTTACATTAAAATTAAAAACACAGAAAATAGACCTTTACTGAAATTCAAAGAGCTTTCCAGAAATGTAAAGAAACTTGAATAATTCACTGTTTTGCATCCAAAATTAATTTTTTATGAAAAATCATAAAAAAATTATTAAAAATTGAAAACAGCTTCAAAAAAATTTATTTTTTTAATTCAGGTTCCTGACATCATTCCAAACTTGCAAAAACAAATTTGTGAACAGATCTGCAAAATTGTGTGAGATATAAGTCAATCTTTGCAAAACCCTAATTTTTAAAGATCTGTTTTTTGTCGAATTATTTTGCAAGAAAATTAAAAATATAAAAAACAGACCCCTATTGAAATTAAATGATCGTTCCTAAAATGTAAAGAAATCCGAAAAATTCCCTAATATGCTCTCACAATTGATTTTTCATGAAAATAACCAAAAAAATTATTAAAAATTGAAAACAGATTGAAAAAATCTGGTTTTTGGAAGGGAGGCTCTTGATAATGTCTGTAACCTGCAAAAAAAAATTTGTCTGAAAATATGTAGCCGTTTGAAAGATATGGTTGAATCTTTGAAAACCTGCAAAATGGTGCTAAAACCTGCAACAAAAAGCCAAAAACACCTGCAACAAGAAAGATCCAACTCTAAAATTCTTCAAAATATGTCAAAATAGGTCAGGTTCACCAATGTAACAAAGGGAAATTTCTATGGTTAGCAATGTAATATGCAGAACATAAAAACCCAAAGTATGGTAATGGAGTGCATTGGAATAGATGAACAACCTCAAAGGTTGTCTTCATCCTCCATGACTAACCTCCATTACACCTTCTAAATTTGCTGAAATAAATAACTTGCCCTCAGATTTACAAAGAGCAAGTCAATAGAAATGACAAGCCCTAAGCAAACATTGAAGGATTTGATAAACTATATGCTATACTATGCCCTAATGCAATTAGTAAGCATCTAACATTTCTAAATATCAAATGAAATCTAAACTATGCTATGCTAAATGAGAATAATAATGCTATGCAATGCAAACAATTCTAAAAATGCAAAGGACCAGAGATGTAAGAGATGAAATATGTGAAAATGACAAGAGATAATAATGGATAGCCAGTGATAGATATGAGACAAAATTGACATTTTATAGAAAATGCAATTTTGTATGGACGGGTGAGATTAAAGACTGATAAATGACCTAGAATCTATGGACAAGATTTAATATGACAACCCACAATTAGGGTTAGGGCAACATTAGGTCAAATTCGAAATGAATGGACAAGATTGATTTTAAGAAAAATCAAATCAAGGGTTGACAATGCATGTGACAAGGCACACAAACCAAAATTGTTGGGGAATCAAATAATAATTTAAAATTATTTAATTCAAGAGGGGTTGTTGACTTTTTAAATTAAAAACTATTTTAATTCAAAAAGGGTGGGGTCATGTGACAATAAATAATTTAAATTAAATTATTTACAAAAGAAGGGATTTTTAAAGAGGGACTTATTTTAAATAAATAAGATTTATTTAAAATGAGCACAATAAAAGAGGAGAAATTAAATAATAAAATTATTTAATTTAGGTGGTGGGACTTATTTTAAATAAATAAGATTTTATTTAAAATGAGGAGAATGTGAAGATGGCCATAATTAAATAAATAAAAGAATTTATTTAATTACAAGAGGACTTTAAATTAGAGACATATTAAATAAATAAAGTTATTTATTTAATAATCAAGAAGACATAATGGACAAGGATAATTAAATAAATTAGGAAATTTATTTAATTATAGAAAGACATTAGACAATTAGTGACGTAATTAAATAAATAAAATTTATTTATTTAATAATCATGAAGAATAAAAAAGATATGAATTAATTAAATAATCATGAATTATTTAATTAATAGTCGAATGTGGACCAAGGACATAATTAAAATGTCTTAATTATGCTAGGAAGAAAGAGATTAGAAATAGAGCTTGCAAGCCTAGCTCATTTTTATGTGTCTACATTTGTTCCTAAAGAAATGCCCTTCCTACACAAAGAAAACCTCAAAAGTACCCTTATCTCTAACCCAAAGTTTGACACAACTCTTGCATGAATCCATACAATTTGAATTTATGTATAAAAGTCCTTCATCATCTTCATTCCAACAAAATGTATCATCATGGTAGACAACAAAACCTTACTCCTACTCAAGTCATCTTCCACCTTATTTATTACATTAGCTTTGTGCTTGAGAAAAAATAAAAAATCTCTACTTGATTACTTCACCCACTTCACATGTATCTAATTTATCTTTAATTTATTTTTAATAAACCTCAACAATTGATGATAATTATAGAAAATAAACTCCATTTATATATATAATTCCTTTAGTTTTGCAAGGCTTGAACAACGACACAAAATTTCTCCTAATCATTAATTTATTTTTCTCTTTGGCTTCATTCAATGTTTCACAAAATATACAATGGGTTTATTTGTTTGATTCAATACAAAACTAATAGCATAATTTATAGTATCATAAACACTTAAAAGTGTTCTTAAACTATGGAAGTATCAATAATATGACCTTCCCCATTTTCTTCTTCAACAATTAGAAAATATTTCCCATGAAAACTACCTACTCAAATCCACCATTTTTCATGTAATGCATTATTTTTGCACAAATTCCATTAATGTTCTGCATGAAATTATTATGGAAGCTTACGAACCCATGAATTTTTTTGAGCTCTATAAACAATTTTGGCACCAAATGAAATAATTACCCTCTCTTTCTATGAATCGATCCTCAAACCATCTTGAGGTATAAAAATCCCAAGAATACTAGCTCCTATTGCATAAAATTACATTGCTTCAATTTTATACTCAACCTCTCCTTTCTCGCCTATGTTGAAACTTGCTAGATTTTTTCAAGATCACTTATCTTTCTAAATACTAAAATATTGTATAAATAAAAAATAATGAACTTACCTAATAAATATTTTCAAACTTCATTCATAAACATCATGAAGATTCTTGGTACATTGGTCAATACAAAATCCATGACTAGCCACTTATACAATCCATATTTTATTTTAAAAGTTGTCATGTTCGATCATCTCCTTCATGGATTTTGGTTGACAATATTTGATATTGAGGTCTATCTTGGAAAATTATTATAGCCAACTCAATAATTCCATTAGTTTATCTATGTATAGTAATAGAAAACTATACTTGATAGTAACCATATTGATGACATGGGACTCTATAGACATCCTCCATTATCCTTGCTTCTTTGACACAAGTAAAAAAGGTATAGTTAAAGGGGCCATACTTTCCTAAACCACACCTTTCTTTATCAAGTATTCTACATGCCTTTTTAATTATGCAATCATATGAAGACTCATCATATACAACACCTTATTAGAAAATCTAGACCTATAATAAAATCCAAAAAATACGAAAAATACCAAAATAATGAAAATAACTTAGGTATTATACTATCCATGGCATCCTCAAAATCCTTCATTAGTATCTCTACCTCTACCTCCTCTGAGCTACACAATTCATTTTCATCCACTAGATCTAGATTCACAACCAATACATAACACTCATGCTAGTCTTAATCCTCCTTAAATAATTCCTTGATTAATGTGACCATTATGTGAGCATTTGTGGTGTCCTCGTCAACCTTCAATGACTTTAAATCAAACTAATTTCCATCATTGGTCAAGATGAATGCTTGATTTCATTCATTTTTATGGAGAAAACATTATACTATCAAGGTCTATACAATGACATGGAAAGAATCCATGGGAATCACATCATATCATACCCCATTTACATAACCTTAAATATGAAATGCCACTAGATATTTCTCTCTTATAGTTATTCCATGATATTTTTACAAACATGAAATATAACAAGGATCAAGATGTGGTACTATTTTTTAGTACAACTTTTCTACTAACTCAATGGATACTAGGTTACTTTTATTTTTTCTATCAATGATCATATTACATTACTTTGGGGTGATCCCACAATAGTGGGTTACACTTTCTTGGCCAAACTTGACATTGAACTGAACTTTTTTAATTGAATATTCATTTTTGAACACCTATATAGCTAGTAAACCATGAGGAATTTGAAGATGATGCAAACTGTTGGAACACAACAATCTATTGAGAGGGGGGTGAATCAATAGATACTAAAATTTTAGTCTTCCTATCTGTAGTGCAGACACAACCCTTAAATGTGAATGTGTAGATTAAAACATGGAAAGATATGAAAAACACATGCACATACAAGATCAACATATAACACCAAATATACATGGAAAACCCAAGATGGGAAAAACCACAATGAAAAAAGTTGGTTGAGTCTACTGCTCAAATCCAATGTCACAAATAAATATTTTGTTACAACATTTAAGGGTACCTTCCCTAAGGAAGCACCAATTGCAAGGAGACACCAATCCCCTACTCTGAGCACCAACTTAGTTATTTGATGGCACCAACCACTCAGATTTATAATGAAAAATATAGTGATTCAAATGAATCTAGTTCTCTATTACAAGTCTGATCTGTAACTGCTCATAGGTATTGCTTGGCAACTTTGCAAGAATCCTTTCTTCAGACCATTGCTACAATCTCAATGACACATCCTCTCTTCTTTGCACTCTCCTCTTTTTGCACTTTCTCTCTTTCTCTCTTTCTCTCCTTTGTGCTTAGAACATTCAATGTTCTATCTTGTTGCACTGCACTCTGCACCTTGAATGTTAACCCTTGATGATTTTGTTTCTTTTGTTTGGGTTTTACTCATTCATCACTTGTGAATTCACTGTATGCAACACTACTCAAACTTCTCTCTCTTTTCTTGCAAACTCTACACATAGACTACTTCCTGATTGTCTTCTTTATTTTTATTTTCTCGACTTGCAGCCTCATTACCTTGAGATGTGTACCACCATCTAGATCGGCTAGAACTTACTCTTAGGGTTTCCTTCATTCAAAAGCTTCTTCGACAAGCTGTCTATACATCGAGCCAAATGTCATCATCAAAATCAAATCTGATTTACCAAACATTATGGCAATCACCAAAACCCTAAACTTAGAGAGCATTAAATGCATTCTCCACCTTTGATCGATCTAATCCATTCTCAATCGACATGGCTATCTCTTGATTGGATGGACTGAAATTGGTCTCCATCACCTCTACAATTTTTGTCATCGTATTGAAGATCAAATCTTCAATCAGTCGGTCACTTGAATAGTTGAATGAATTAAATTCATTTTATATGTCATTTACCAAGTGAAACCCTCACTTACATGAACCTGGCCATTTCAATCTTAAACATTGAACTTTGGCCTTCGATCTTCTCTTTCACGCCAAGATCTAATGATCTTTGTTCATCTTGACATCTATAAAACATCACCGTTCGATCAATCGCCTTTGTATATGCATTGTTGATCTCCTTCGTACAACCATCGTCATGACCCTAACTTCATTGAGTCGAAGGGACTCTAAAACCATTCTGTTCAAAATCCTGAAGTTGCTCCAATCAACCTTGTTCAATCCAAATCATTGATTTTATTTTATTTTAATCTGCACCGTAGGATTTAGGGTTTAAACATTTTCAAATCATTGACCAAAAAATCATGTGTTGATTTATAATGGAGATTTTAAATCAACAAATAAATATGTGCCATGTGTCAGTTCCTTATTCATCCATCTTTCACCACCTGTCTACACACGTCACTGTTCACCTTTATCAACACTCTACTGGGTCCCACATTATCGACATGTTGAAGGGACTCAAAAGTGACTCCCATCGAAAAGGAGTGGTCTCATCGATATTCATTGTCTTCTTGATTTACCTTGTAGCCACATGTCATAATCTTATTCAACCTCAAATTCATGCTTCAAGTTATCCACCTTTTCGTCCTTGCCACGTGTCACAATTTTGCTTGCTCACAAGGTCAAAATGAGTCAACTCTTCCTTTTGGCGAGATGGTGGGTGAATTCCACCTGTCCTTCTCTCGGAGGTCGAGGATCCCTTGTTCTTCATACCATGCAAAACTTGAGTGAAACAACCAAAAAACTTCCTTCAAGATGCAAAGAGCGAAAAGATAACTAGATCATCGGGTGTTGGCTTTCGAACATCCTTCATACCACTCATAACACCTTTTGGTAAGGTGCTAACATCCCTCTCGACCTGCGAGCACCGATGTCATTTTGGGGGTCGAGGTTTGAATTTCCTGCATACACCATATTCCATACTTTCCATTCGGTAAAGTGCAAGCCTTAACCCATGAACACTGAAGTTCAACATTTGAAGCCTTTTAAGAGGTCATAGGTTGTGCTTCCTCTTTGCTTCTTTCAAATATTGTAATGAGTTGTAAGTATCCATGTCAAATTGTGATTCTTGAAACATTTTTGGGTGGTGGGGTTCCTTCATATTGCCTTCTTCAAACACCACAGTAAGTTTTACTTTTGAAGTCTGAAATACTTTGGACATCGATTTTTTATTCATCTCTGAGGGACACAGTAAGAGGTATGACTGAGGCCCGATGTCCGAAACCTTGGAGGCATAGTTTAAAATGACTAACTCCAAACACCTTCCTTCTTTAGCAAGCGATACATGGTAAGCCCAAGACCCGTGACCCAAACTTCTGCAATCTCTTCAACACTTGCACAACAATATCAAACAACCTTCCTAAGTTAGTCCATTGACATCAAATAACACCACATTCTTCTAGAATCAGGTCCACTGATCTCACAGTGTCCTCTGAGCTCTATGTCATTCAGGCACACCACTGAGCACACAACTAATCTATCATCATGCCAACATCTCCCTTGCATGATCAATTCCATCTTGCCTCTAATATTCCTTTGACATCAATGACACTTTTACATTAATGCCAACATTCTCCTTTATAGGATCAGCTCCATCTCACTTTTGATCCCTCTTTTGAAATCAATGACAACAATATTCCAACACAAACTAGTGATTTGTGAAATTTTGTCTATAGATTCTAAATATATATTTAAAAAAAAATTGGAATCAAATTGCATTTTCTTTTTCCATCTTCAATAACTAGTTTTTAACAGTAAACATCATTTTTAAAGAGTGATGTTTACTGTATAACACATAATTTTTTTCTGTGAAGGATAAAATTCTATTTTTCCTAAATTTAGATTTGTAACTACAATATCTAGTTCCTTCATTTGGTTTCACAGTGTTTTTTGAATATTTTTTTCTTAATTAACTTTTGAAGTCAAACCAATTACAATTTCGACATAGGTTTACTGTATAACACAACTTTTTTGTATGTATCGAAATTCAATTTTATTTTGTTGGATTAAGGACATCAATACCAAGAGCATAGATATTTTTCAATTTTTTTGTTAATATACTATTTTCCCACATGTGCAGAATAGAGAGCTTGAATTTCAGTGAAAAACCTACATTTACAAGAAATAAAAAATAAATATAATAATCAAATTAAATATATTTAAAATTATACTTTTTGGGAAGCTTATAATAAGGACAACATACTTACAAAACAAAAAATTTAAATGAAATCATTTGATCTTCCAATTTAAGGTAAATGAAAAGTGGTTTTTTATTAGCATTCTGATAAGTATAGAGGAGACTCCATTATAGGTATGGTTTAAAACTAGTGGGGTTATGTCCAAGGGGGTTTGATCAAAACCTCTTCAATTAAAATCCTTTAAATGAAACCTTTCAAGGCTTACATAATTATATTTTCTAAAAATATGTAATTTTAGAAAAAATCAGGATGTCCCTGAAAGTGTAACCCATTATTGCAGCAACACCCTTTGCACTTATTGGGACTCAATCTAATAGTAAAAAAAAATTTAGTCCTAGACTTGAGTACTATACGCTTTATGTATTTAGGCCTCATATTCCACAATATATAACCTATCTAAGAAATATTTGTATGGTTCTTCTTTTGTCAAAATTTCCCACTCAAGTGTTTTTCTCCATTGTTCTTTGTGTGCCTACAATCTACTAGAAGTTGTAAAGGATTGAGAAAATTTGAAGTGTATTTTTTTTGTTAACATTCAAAAAACAATGCTAAATTTTAGAGTATTGTAATTTCCCATCCTAATATACCTTTCCCCTAAACTCCACACTTTCCCTTTTCCCTATCAAAGTCTAGAAATTTCTATTACCATCATGTTTTTCCTCATATGTCCACACTTCAACACTTTAACCTAAGTAACCTTTCTAAGTTATAGTTTTGATCATAATTTTTCTCACAAGACTTGAGGGATGAGTTCCTTTTATCTCTAATTACCAATCATTTTACTTATGTTATTTATAAAATGCATGGTTTCAATAATTTATTTACCTACACCCTTTATGGTATTGGTGTCGTGTTATCGCCAATCCTTGAATTTTGAAATTTCCCTCATATACTCTTTTGGAGTTGCAAACTTGAAGATGTGGGAATACCTTTAACATGATAATTTTGGGAATTGGTTATGAAATATCCCCGACCCCCAATCCTTGAAATTTTGCACTATATTATCTTATCAAGGTGTAGTGTAGAAAAATATTGTCCTTTACATTTTCACACTTAATTTAGGAATAATTAATGTTAAATTGAGCCTAATTTTGCCTTGATCTAGTGTTATAATGTGTTTTACACATTCACTTTGGATTTAGGGCCCTTTTAAGACAAGTACACCTAATTTTTCCTTAATTTAGTTTTGTAAAGTGTATTTATTTACACCTTCACATTAATTTTAGGGCCCTTGTAAAGTAAATAAACTTAATGGTGACTTATTTAAGGTGTTGTAAATTGTATCGTAACACTTTTATACTAATCTATGGTTTTATTAATTTATTGGGCTTATCTATGACTTAATTGGCCCTATTTTGCATCCATATGCCTTATTAAATGCATCTTTTTGAGGATAATCCCAACATAAACCGGCATCCAATCATAAACCAGGTGTTTTGGATTGTATGGCTCAAATTTAATGATTTGGGAATCATACACCACCTTGGGCGTATGGGTCCCACCTAAGTTTCGAGGCCTCGATCTTGATTTCACATGAATTTAGGCTTTTCTTGAAAAATGTGTCCCACAGCCTAGCCTAATGGGACTCATACACCACTTTTTGCATATGAGTCATGTGTGGCTTAGAACTAAATTAAGATCAAAGTTTTGGTGGGATTTTATTCTCCTAGATCTGATGTCGACTTGTACTATTGTAATTTCAAGATGTTTAACATAAATAAGTATAAATACAAGGTTATTTCACTCATTTTCACCTAAGACTTTCAATATTGCATTCCTAATAGCATGTTTACATTTACAAGGCTTCACAAGAGTGTCAAGAGAGTTTACAAGAGAATTTTTAAAGCATTCAAGGGCAAATTTCTTCATCATTTGTTACAACAATTCGAGGTCTATCATCATGTCAAAGGAACAAGGCATCAAACATGTTGTTGAGCTAGTATTGTGATGTAGCATTCAAGATCCAAGATTAAGCATTGTTCTACATCTAATTCAAGATCAAGATCTACATTCTACATAGCCACTTCATGTTAGACTACATATTTATATTTCAAGACATCATTCAAGGTATCATTGTTTCATATTTCATTGTTTCTCATTAAGGTTTTCTTACCATAGTCAAACCACCATTCCCTAACAAAACAACACCTTTTCTCTCTCTTTATGTGATTGCAAGTTTGTAGGTTGAAGAAAAACTAGATTTGAAGCCCTCAAAAGTGCTAAAATGACAAAGTTACAAAAGTTGTCATGAAAATTTGTCAAGACTCATGAAAAATCATATATAGAGCAAGACATCCAACCTATTTGCATGAAATTAGTGGGAAAGTGCACATTTGATCCATCTTTAGAGGCACACAAAGTTTTTCTTCAGAATTCTACTCCTGGGACACTTCGTGACAAAGCAGGATTGATACACCACATGTGACGTATGAGTCCTAGTATACCTATTTTTGGGTATTTTCTGTAGATCCTGATTCAATAGTTCTAGATTCTTGTTTCCACCCAAAAACCCTAGTTTGGGATTGATATGCCCAGACTGGCATATGAGTCCCAGTGGACATTAAACAACAAGATTTTAGGGTTTTGAAGCTTGTTCTGACCCCATCCTTCTTTTAGGTGCAATTCTATACTTTCTTAATATTTTATTTTGTATTTCAATTTCATTTCCTAGGTCATTTAGTTAGGTTTTGCATTGTACTTTGCATGTTACATTCATTTCTTGTCTTTCCAAGCCCTAGCTTGGTGGTGAACCCCCTTTTAGTTTCTAAAAATACCCTAGGACAACCTTTAGCAACTCTCTTTTTCTCTCTCTCTCTCTCTCTCATTCTCTCATTAGATTGAGGTCTCTAGGGTTTCATTGAATGAAATAGTAGTGAAGTATGAACCCTATCCTTGTGCTCTATCTCCTAAAATGTGGGGCACCCTATTTTCGTTGTTACATTTTGGTGAGCCTACATTTAGAATGCCTTATTTTTGATTTGGAGTGCATTATAATCCTAGATCTAGCTTGCATTAACTTTTCATTAGGGTTTTGCATTAGTTAATTTGCATCTAGTATTTCTAAAGCTTGCATTAGTGAAAGTGCATATAGGTTGCATTTTTGCATCTTGCATCATTGAAATTCATCTAAAATCTGCATTTACACTTAGTCTAGACATCATCCAAAATAGAAAACATAACATTTACACAAAATTTATTGAAAATGGTGCAAAAACCCTAATCTGGGACTCATACACCCCTCTAGGCGATTTAGTCCCAGTACAGGCGGGTTTTCCTAGTTTCTGGGTATTTTGTGGTGACTTCTATTCACTATTTGAACCCCTTAAAAACCTTGACTGGGACTCATATGCCCTCTGGGCGATTTAGTCCTAGATCATGCCTGAAACTAACTTTTACAACATTAAAAATCTTGTTTTTGTGCTTCCTAAGCTTGTTGGTAACCTATAACTTATCAGTCTAGAAAGTTTCAGTAACTTATGTTTTATGCATCTAGGTCAAAAACATCAATTTAGGGTAGTCATTTTTTAAATCATTTCAATAAAAAAAATCATCAGATTTGAAAATGTTCACATTTCTAAAACTTTGGATAATATGGATAAAAGTAATTTTCACTTTTGCATATACAATTTTTACATTCATAAAGTTTTGCATAAGTTTGATAAAAGTGATTTTCATTTTTGGATAGACATTGTTTGCATTCTTAAAGTTTTGCATACATTGGATAAAATTACTTTTCATCTTTGGATATACATTGTTTATATTTTTGAAGTATTGCATAAGATGGTTAGAAGTGTTTTTCATTCTTGGTCAAACAATGTTAGTATCTTACCAATCTAGGCATGCTAAGAAAAATTTCATATCCCCCCCTATGAGAAGGCTTTAGCAAAAGAGAATACAACCTTGGGCAATCGTAACAATCATATTTTTTCTTCTCCTAATATCTCTCCTATTTATGAAGATATTTTGGTGTTAGAAGAACCAGTCAATGAGAGTTTTGAGACTCCTAGTTGTTTCTCCCCTCCCACCTATCTTATTGGACAAGACATTGCTAAACAAGAGGACACAACCATAGGTAATCATGAAAATCACATAACACAACAAGAGACCATTGAACCTTCAACTAGTCTACATTCATCTCCCAACACCTTCCCCTCTTCTGATAATGTTTTAGAGGATGAAATTGTAAGGAGGATATATTGGTGTTAGATGATCAAATATTTAAGATCTATGACAACCCTCTTTACGTTTCTTTACCTACCTATCCTATTTTAGAAGAAATTATGGGAAAAAAGGAATGAAATTATGGACAATCATGACAATCAAATTGGGTCTTCTCCTAGCATCTCTCCTAATTGTGAAGAAGATACTTTGATGTTAGAAAATGCAATCGATTAAATTCATATGAATCTTATGTGTCTGTCTTCCCCTAGGAAAAACATTATTGAACAAGACAATGACATCATTGATAAACAAGAAACTACAACCATTGATAACTCCCTTATTTGTGATGAAGTCATTTTAAAAGAACCAACCTTTGAATTTTATGAGCATCTAGTTTGTAGTTCTCCTAAAAAATATTCTCTTAGGGAAGATATCATGGTGGAAGAAAATGACAACATTTCAGCTTCCTTATATGATGGTGAGAAGATGACACTAGATTCCCCTTCATTAGAAAGACATCAAACTAAAACCGTTGAGGTTTTGAACGCAAAAATGTCCATTAGATCCCCTTTGACTAATGAACCTCCTACATACCCTATGGGACATCCTAAGAATCCTCTAATTCTTTACCCACCCTCACAATGACCACGAACTCAAAAAAAACCCAAACTTATCATTTACCCACCTAAGAATCCTCTAATTCTTTACCCACCCTCACAATGACCAAAAAATCAAAACAAACCCGAACTTATCATTTACCCACCTAAGAATATTGTTTCACAACAATTGAGTTATAATACCATTTCTCATACATATAACACTAGAAACAATCCACAACCATAAAAAAACACCTTCAACATCCCTCCCATTTCCTAACCCTATCTTGCTTGGCCCTCCTCGTTTTCCTTCACAAAGTGGAAAGGAGTACAATATCATTGAACAACTTAAGAACACTTGTGCTAAAATATCCTTATGGGACCTTATTCAAGCCTCCCCTCATTATCATAACATGATTCAAAGTGCTTTACAACAAGCTCCTATCCATTCTAATGCGCAACCAAATGACATAGTAGCCATGATTCAAGGAATAAATTCTAACATTGTTTTCCACCAAAGTGAGTTACCTCCTTTGGAAGTGAAAAAACAAAATGATGCTTTCATGATAATAGCTATCTATAATAGGTTGGGAATAAAAATAACCCTTATTGAAAATGGCTCAACACTTAATGTGTGTATTGTGACCCTTTTGGATAGACTTGGCGTGGATAAATAAAAAATTCAACCTAACTCTTTATCTATTAAGGGATTTGACAATGTAGGAAAAAAATATTTTGATGTGATCAATTTTCCTATTACAATTGGAAAGGAAACATTTGAAGCACCAATCCATGTTATGCCTCATGATCTTTCATATAATATTATTTTAGGAAGACCATGGATTCAGGCAATGAATGGTGTGCCTTCTACTCTTCATCGTGTAATGAAGTATGTCTAAAACAAAAAAATTTACACACTTGAAGCTGACCATGAACAAACATTTATTTGAAAATTGAGACAAATAAGGAAAATCCTTTGAAAAAATTGACACCAACTACACAAGTAGAACCCATGCAACAAAAAGACAAAGAAAAACATATTGAGGAAGTCACAAAGCTAATATAAGATGATTGGGGTTCCTTAGATTTCACATCATTCATGGGAGAATACAAGATCATAAACAAAGACTCTGAAAAGGGAAAATAGAAAGTGGTAATTTCAACGCACAATTTAGAAGACCCTTCGAAAGCATCCAACTCAACAACTTTAAAAAAAAAGACAAAAAATTATACAACAAACATTGATGAAGTTAATTATGAACAACCACCGAATCCAAAAGAAATGAAAAAGATTTATGGAAAAGGTTATGAACTTATGAAACAACTTGGATATAGTGCAAAAGGATGTGATTCTAGAGAACAAGGTATTTGTGTCCCTATAGAGCCTAACATTCAATAAAATACTAGTGATCTTGGTTATTGTCCCTCGAAAGAAACAAGCAAGCCTTCAGTCAATATCAACACTCTTACAAAAGATCCCTCTAAGACAAATTTAACATTAGTGAATCTTGAACTCATAGACACTAGTAGTCTTAATGATTATCCTTTGAAATAAATGAAATAAAAAAAAAATCTTCACTTAATATCAATGTCATCATGTAAAACACCAATGATTGGAGTTCGTTAGATTTTACACCCTCCTTTCAAGGAGAGAACAAAATATCAAAATCTAAAGAGTCTTGTGTAGGTATGATACCTTGTACTAAGCAAGAGATATCTTTGTCACAAAATAAAGGAACACCTTCTACTATTTATCAAGATAGTATCTTGTCGAGAATCCTCCAAGATTGTTTGATATCCATCCCTCCAAGAACACAAAAAAATTCTTACTACAAGAATTCATTTTGTGCATATCATAGATTTCATTGTCATGTTACTAATAAATGTAAGACTTTGGGTAGCAAAATCCAACATCTTAAGGATTGTGGTGCTTTTCCTTATGTTGACACATCTAAAACATCTAATTGATACTAACTTTTAAACCTCTCATTAATCATCTTGTCTCATCCTTTTCTCACACTAAGTGGGGGCAAGGGGTTAGGTAGCCTTGTTCTCATATGTCACTTGTTGTCTCTTTTAGACTAGTTGATCACCTTTCATGTATATGTAAGAGCAAGCTTGGGATGTGGATGAAATGCCTTAAGTTGGATCGCATGTGACATGATCTCATGTCTTCTTCTACTTTAAAGAAATTTCTCATAGCAATGGTGTTAGCAACTGCTTTAAAGTGGGGGCATACATCGACACTCATATTTCATTGTGTGATTTTATTTTTCTTGTGATGCATCCTTTTCTTGGTCATTTCATTATGTTTGATTTCCTCCAAGAGTGTGATATATTTTTGACTTGTCCTCTCTTGGAGACATTAGGCACAATTTTCTCTAAGAAGAGACCTTGCACGAACTAAGCAAAATCCCTTTGAACATCCCTCTTTCTTGTTGGGTTGCATTTTTGTACCTTATTAAATTCATGGAGCTATGGCTTTGATATAGTTTCCCAGGGGCTCACCTAGTGAACATTTAGCTTCACTAGCCCTTGTGATCATGCATTTTATTTTTGTCCTTATCATAGTCATGGGTGTATGATGTTGATATGGAATTCTTGCGGCTCACCTAGTGAACAACTAGATTCACTAGCCCTTGTGAGAAAACACTTTTGTTTGCATAGTGGAAAGTGCATTCCACTTGTAAACCTTTTTGGAAAAATAGCCTAGAGCCAGTCCACTACGTTTGACATCCAATCAAAGCTTGATTTGTTGCATTATTCCTTTTTTCCTTTTTCTATCTTTGATGGTGTATGTTTACAATCCGATTATGGCTTCATATATCATCTGCATGTGTGTTACTTTGTGCCTATGTTGGTTTATCGTAGGATCTTGATCTTGGGGACTTGGCCACCCTCTTGGTTATTATCATCACATCTTACTAAAATTTGTACATTTGAACCCCTCTTGATTGTGTGGTTGGCTACTTTAGTGTGAGTTTGAAGAAATTTCATCCTCTCACTAAAGTGGGGGTTAAATGTAGTGTAGGAAAATGCATACCCTTGAATTTTCACACTTGTGTGGCCCCACCTTTCTTTATTTATCCTTCTTTTTGTCTTAATTAGTCCTATTTTGCATCCACAACCCTAATAAACTACATATTTTTATGGTTAATCCCAACAATCATGAAGGGGAAATGATCATTTAATGATTTTGTTTGTGTGTCCCTGATTTTTGGGTCGGGACTAAAATGCCACCTAGGGCATCTTAGTCTGCCAAAGGTCTCGGAACCTTGATTTTGAATACAATTAAAAAGGTCCCTCTTTGGAGTCTATGCCTTGAGATTTGAGCCTTGAGACTAAGATGCCACCTAGGGCGTCTTAGTCCTCCTTGGCTTATTTTTGGGATTTAATTTCAAATTCTAGCATGATTTAGCCTTCTTTATTTAATTAATTCATATGTTGGCTTGGTGTGATGTAATTTCAGAATATTAAGCATAGATAAGTATAAATACAAGGTTCTTTCTCTCATTTTCATATCCAAGAATCTAAGTCTTTTGTGAGAGCATTCCTAATAGAAAATTGAGTTCACAAGAGCATTCAAGAGCAGTTCTTGAAGAATTTTGGAGCCATTTTCAAGAGTCAAGCATCCTATCAAAGATCTTCTTACATCATGTGTGTTGTTGTGCTAACATTTGTGATCTAGGGTTTGTTATTCAAGCAAGTGTTTCAATCAAGATCAAAATCATTCAAGCAAGAGTCAAGAACCACATCCACTGCAGTCATTTTACACAAGTTTGCAAACTTTACAACAAGGGTTTGGTGAGTTGTAGCATTGCATGTTGTTCATTCATAATTTCCCTTCATTATTCTATTTCATTTCAAGGTTTAATTACCAAGAAGGGGTTTGACAAATGAAAACCCCCATTTACTAACAATCAACAAGTTTTTCTCCTCTTGTGTGTTTGTGATTGCAGATTTAGGTTGAAGACTTGAAGACATTTGGAGTGCAAGATTGCAAAGTTTCATTTCAAAGTTGTCATCTTCAAGGAAACTCACCTACAGGTCAAATCTGGAAGTTCTAAAACCTCAAATATGAGAGGAAGCAAATGCAGACCTTGGAGCTTAGGATAACACTCAAAAATTCCTAGAAATCAAAATGGGACTAATACGCCACCTAGGGAATCTTTGTGCTCCCAGGGGTATTTTTTAGAACTTATTCGAGATTATATTTTGAGATTCAAAGATTCCACATCTGCCTCGAAAACAACAGCGGGTCTAAGACAACCGTAAGGGTGTCTTTGTCCTCCTTGGCATATTTGGATAACTTCTTTGCATTTTTGGAATCCTCATCACATCTCTAGACTTCTAATGTACACACATCATATCTTGCTTTTGCATAATTTCATCATTTGCATCCCTCACTTAGCTTGCATAACCAGGTTTTGTAGGTTGAATCCTGATTTATCTTTTCCAAGAATTTGCTTGGTGGTGAGCCCCTAAAGCTGAAAAAACCCCCTTCCTAAGTCATCCTAATTGAGAATTGAATCACCTTGTGAGGTTGGTATTCAATCCAATTAGGGTTCTGAGGACATTATTAAATGGCCTAGAGAAATAGGTGAACATCCCATCACCTCATTTTTCCACGGTTCACTATTAAGTAACCAAAAGCCCTCTAATAAAGAAAAACATAGACTAGGGCTTGAGAAAGGTAAGAGAAACTTCATAAACACATGCAAAATTATATGAAATATTTAGGGTAGAATAAAAGTCTAGATCTATCAATGAAATAGATTGCAAAGGGAGTAAACTCTAAGAGAAACCTACAAAAGTTGAGAAAACCAAGGAAGAAAAGAAGCCTGTTGTAGACAAGAAGGATGAAAAAATTGCTCCAAATCATCAGGAGAGAAGGAAAAAATTTAGAAGGATTGATGTTGATGGATTAACAAAAGTAAGAAGCACAAGAAAACAACTACCAAGGAGGCCATCTCATCCAACACAAAATTCCATGACCAAGTATTCTTCATACTTATATGGATATTGTTATACATGTAATGAATTTGGTCATAGGGCTAGAGAGATTAGAGTCATTCTGAAGAGGAGCTCAAAATTTGTAAGAAAAAATCCATTTGCTCCATTAGTTGATATGAACATAGTTTTTTATAATTGTAATAACTACAGTCACATAGCTAAGAATTATAGAATGAAAATTGTAAGACCTAATGTGAAGAATGAGAAAAAGGAAGAGCCACCTCCTAAGACAAACAAAGAATATGAAATCATGGAAGAAAAGGAAGAAAATACTGAAAAGAAATCTAAGAAGGTGTGGAAAGGAAAAATGAAAAAGCTCCACACAATCAATGATTGCTCAAACAATATTGCATGCTAAAAATAAATAAATATGGGTAATAGATAGTGGTTGCTCCAAGAATATGACTGGAGACAAAATAAAGTTCATCAAACTCAAGAAATGCAATGGTGGATTTGTGAGTTTGGGTGACAATGCAAAAATTAAGATATGTGGGAAAGGTATATTGAGTCTAGATGGAAAAAGTCCCACAAAAGATGCCTTATATGTTGAAGGACTGAAGCAAAACCTGTTAAGTGTGAGTTAGATGTGTGATAATGGCTACAAGTTCACATTTGATTTAGAAAGATGCAAAATAAGAAGAAATGGGAAAACAATTGCACGAGGATTATGAACTGATAGAAATATTTACAATCTTTTTGAAGTAAAAGGTTAGAGTTGTCTGATAGAAAAATCTGATGAAAGTTGGTTGTGGAATAGAAGATTAGGGCATGCAAAAAAATTATAATTTGGTGAAAGTAAGCTCAAGGGGTTTGGTAAGACACATGCCTAAAATAACCAATCCTGTAAATAGTATATGCAAATAATTCTAGCATGGAAAACAAACCAACGTCAATTTTCCAAGTAAGGAATCCTCAACAACTAAGCCTTTACAATTGGTCTATACTGATTTATGTTGACCTACAAGGACAAGAGGACTAAAAGGAGAGAGATACTTCATGTTGCTAATAGACGACTACACAAGAATTTCATGGGTAACCTTTCTAAAAGACAAGTCATAAGCATTTGAAAGATTTAGAATATTTAGGAAAATGGTTGAAAAGGAGATAGGTGGAAGGATCAAATGCTTAAGGTCAGATAGAGGAGGAGAATTCACATCAAGTGAATTTGTTGAATACTATGAGGCACATGGAATGAAAATACAATACTTTTCGCCAAGAACTCCACAAGAAAATGGATTTGTAGAAAGAAAGAATAGAGTGGTGGACATGGCCAGAATAATGTTAAATGAGGGCAAGTTAGTGGATATGTTTTGGAGGGAGGCAATTCATAATGAAGTTTACATTTTGAACAAAGTTAAAATAAGAGCTCACAATGACAACACATCCTATGAACTATGATACAGTAGACCAACCTCTGTTAAATATTTTAAGGTATTTGGCAACAAGTTTTATATTAAAAAAGAAGATGAAAACATGGGAATTTTTGAGTCAAGGAGTGATGACAGAATATTTCTAGGATATTCCACCCAAAGCAAAGCCTACAAATGCTATAAAAAAGGTTGAACAAGATGGTAGAAAGCATAAATGTAAATTGATGAGAGCATAAAGTATATCAAATTAGATAGATAAGAAACTGAAGATGATTCAGACTTTGAAGACAACACTACTAATAATGAAAAAGAATTTGAAGAAGAAGTTGAGAAGGAATCTATAAATTATGTGCAGAAGGATCACCCAACACATCAGATAATTGGGGAAAATATGAAAGAGTTCAAACTAGGAGAATACTAGCAAGGAATAAGGATTAGGTAAATTTTTCTATCCTGTCTCAAATAGAGCCAAAGAAATTTACTAAAGCCAGTAAGGATGAGAGCTAGATGAAGGCCATGGAGGAAGAACTACATCAAATTGAAAAGAACAAAACATGGGAATTGGTTCCTAGACCACCAAGCAAAAATGTAATAGGCACTAAATGGGTATTTACAAAAAAGCTCAATGAAGAAGGAGCTATGGTAAGGAATAAAGCAAGACTAATGTGCAAGGGATATGCACAAGTTGAAGGTATTGATTTTGAAGAAAAAATTGCACCAATGGAAATAATAGAAGCAATTAGAATGTTTCTTGAATTTTTAGTATATAAAGGATTTACAGTATATCAGATGGATGTTAAATCTGCATTTTTGAATGGAAACCTAGAAAAGGAAGTCTACATAGAACAACCAGATGGTTTTCAACTATCAAAGGATGATGACTATGTATGTAGATTGAGGAAAGCGTTGTATGGTCTAAAGCAAGCACCAAGAGCTTGGTATTCAAGATTAGACCAATACCTACAACAACAAGGTTTCAAGAAAGGATGTGTAGATAAAAATTTGTATTTCAAATACGAAGGTTAGCACTTGATTTTTGTTGTTGTGTATGTGGATGACATCATATTTGGTGGTAACAATGATAAAATGTGCTAAATATTTTCTACAAATATGCAAGATGAATTTGAGATGTCAATGTTAGGAGAGTTGTCATTTTTCTTTGGTCTAAAAATAACACAAACAAAAAATGGGATATTTATATCTCAAACTAAGTATGCTAAGGAAATGCTTAAGAAATTTGGCATGGAAGATAGTCAACCAGTTAGTACTCCCGTGATAACTGGTTGTAAGTTGAGAAAATTAGATGAGTCACAAGGTGCAAATCAGACTATGTACAGGTCAATGATTAGAAGTTCACTATACTTGACTACATCAAGACCATATATTATGCAAGTAGTGTGTATGGTAGCAAGATTTCAAGCTGGACCAAAGGAGTCTCATGTCAATGTAGTAAAAATAATATTCAGATATATTAAAAGGATAGTTGACTATGGGTTATGGTAACCCAAGAGCAAGGATTGTTTTTGACAGCATATACAAATGCAGATTCACTACAAAATATCCATGTGATTTGCTCCATTTTTTTCTCCACTTTTTTCTTCCACCCAACATTTTGATGTATATTCTTCCATTTTTTCAAAAACATCGATGTTATTTATCGGGATGGCTCTATTTTTGGCTTTTATTTGCACCGATTAGGACTAGTTGGCGCTAATTTAGGCACTAATTTATGCCGGAATTATCAACACCTTTAGTGCTGATATTGAATTTGAGTGTGGCACCACCATTACCGCTGCCTTTCTCTTTGAATTTAGCTTCGAGTTTAGCTTCAGGTTTAGCGCCAGTTAAGACACCCCTATGTCGAAGAGACTTATTTATATGTCTCATCGATGATGTAAAATAGTGAAATGTCAACAAGATATAGACATATCGAGGAGAGAATCACTTACACCACATCAACAAGGTATATCTACAAATGCTCAGTGAAACACAACTCTTGGATATAACGAAGTAATGTCGATGAGACATTGAGATATCAATAAGAAAAATAAGATTGTCTCATCGACACTCTTCAAGTAATGATCAAAATCATACACTGCTAGACCACCGGGAGAGTGAGAAACATATGTGGTAGAGTAGTATACACTGCAACCCCGCAACAAGAAGCCTTGAGCAAGGCAGTAGTGAGGTAAACAGTTGAAGAGAAGGGAAAAACACCACCATACTACAACAATAATCATGAGTCCCCCCGACATGGCAGAGTTACACTGATATAGAAATAAATACCGCCGAAGGAAAATATCGATGAGACAGTGGCATATCGGCAACATATATTAACTTGTCTCATCAACACCGAAAACCAACATTAGAGGAACATAAGATCTAATGTCAATGAGACATTGAGATATCAATGTGATCTCCTAAAATGTTATGTCCTATTATGAGATGCTAAACAAACTATTAATGCAATAAGAAGAAATAACACAAAGAGGACACCTCAACGATTAGCCTAAGGAATGATAAACATGAAAGGAAGATGAAACAAAATAAAGAGTGATTATACCTTCATGTTGCTTCTTCCTTGGTTGGCACTTGATCTTTGGATGTTTTTTGTGCTCCTTGGATGGCTAATTAGATCAAATATGCAAAGTGGTATGCAAAATGAGTGAAGACATGGTAATGGTGAACTCAAAATACTATGATAAATGCAAGAGAGGCTCAAATGGAGAATTTACAAGAGTTTTGATAGAAAGAGATTGATTCTCCTAAAATGAGAGAAAGAAGGGGGTATTTATAGAACAATTTGAATTCTCTAGAGAATTCAATGGTTGAGATTAATCTAACAAAGCCAAGATGAAGGGCTATGGTGAGTTGAGGACTCACAAGCCCTCACATCTTGATACGTGGAATGTGAGATGACCTAGGGTGAGATGATGTGGGAGTGAGGTGGAAGAGAGGTACATGAGGTGGAGGAAGGACAAGTACCTTGTAAGTACCTTGGGGGATGAGAAGATTCCTTGGAGGAATAAAAGTGAATTAAAAATTCACAATGATTAGAAGAATCTGGTGGATAAAAGAGGGTTTCCAAAAAGGTGGGGATTTGTCACATGTGAGTGATGTGACAAGTCAAAGGTTCTAGAAGTCCTTGGTACATGTAAAGTGACAAGTCAATTCTTCTAGAACTTGCATGGGGTTAGGGTAAACCTTGGAAGGATAAAATGTGAATTAAAAATTCACATGGGGAAGAGAGGAGCCTTGGGTGAATAAATGTGAATTAAAAATTCACATGGGAAAGAGAGTGAAGGCCAAGAAAGGCAAGTGGAAAGGTTGACCAAAAAAGGTATGCCAAATGTGGCTAATGACTTTGATTAAGGTTGTGTAAACACAAGATTATGATAATTAATGAGAGATTAGAGGCAAGTGGGAGATTATGGAGAATGTGACACTAATCTTGATTAAGTGGTGCACATCATAATCATGGATTAATTAATTTAATCTAGATTAAAAGAGGATTATGGAGAATGTGACAAGGAGAGAGAAAAAGAGGGATTAAGAATTGGTTTTAATCCAAATAGGTCAAATGACTAAATAAAATAAAATTTCTTATTTATTTAATTTAGAGAAGAAAAGGTGTAAGGTAAGGTATTTAATTTATCTAATTACATACTTTAGGAACCTTAGGCAGAAAATGAAATAATGATTAAATAAATTATTTAATCACTATTAATGACATAGATGGATAGAGTAGACAGTTTTGATCATATGGAAGTGATCAAATTTAGATGTCTACAATCGGTAAGACAAAGAATATTGTTTCATCAACACTCTTCAGGTAATGATAAAAATCATACACCGCTATACCAGCGAGAAGGTGAGAAACATGTGCGGTAGAGTGGTATACACTGCAACCCCGCAACAAGAAGCCTTGAGCAAGGTGGTAGTGCGGTAAACAACAAAAGGGAAGGGAAAACACCACCATAACGCAAAGGGTATTATAAGAGATGACAATAGTACAGTAATCATGGTAGAAAATCATGTCAGTCACAATCCATTTGAATAAATCATTTAAGGAATCAAGAATATAGCCTGCCAAAATACTCTAAAACTCTAATAAACATACTCTAAAAATTTCGTCGAAATCTTATTTTCAAGCATAACCCGCCATAATGGAGTTTTCATTTTAATAAACATACAATAAAACCTTTGTTGAAACCTTATTTTCAAGCGTAGCTCACCAAAATAGAGAAGTGTTTCAGTAAAGAATGATAGAATGCTAAGGAGATGTGTGTGATAGGAGGCATAGGATTCATTGTTGTTTATCAATTCTAGCTCTGATAAAAAAAGGGTTACAATGTTTGTGCTACTATTTGTAATCTTGGTATTTAACTGACATATGTTTGCATAATCTCAAATTCATTCAGATGCTTTTGAAGTATCAATGTATCTTATACAGGGTTTAGAATGACTTCTTTTAATTTTAAAAAATAAATCAAATGCTTTTGAAGTATCAATGTGTCCTATATAGGGTTTAGAATAATTTATTTTAATTTTAAAAAATAAATAAATGATGTATTTCCCTGTGATTAGATAATGTGGAGATCTCCTAAATCTTCCCTAGCACACTGTCCTCTTTCACAATGTGTTCATAACTCCAACTGCTAGGGTTTTTCATTTGATATCTTTAATATCTTCATGATAGTGGATTTTAAATAGTTCTCAGACTTTTCTTTAATCATTATCATGGTAACGCTTGAGTTCCATAATCCACCTTCAATCTCTTCCAAACCACCACTCACCACCTTGCTTAAAATGTTGCCTCCATAAGAACAATACCATGTTTTAAAATCATGGTTTCCAGTGATCGACCATTAAGGTCACTACTTTCATCAAGATACAATGAGATTTTTGTCTTCAAACTTAGGGCATTATGTAAGATAACATTGGGAATTGTTTGTTGTGTACAATTTGATTTTCTTTCACATTTACTGCTTTGCTAAATACCTTTAAGATTAGATATTGCACCATCAGCTACAATCTCAAACAGCTCACTCACTATCACTTGAAGATTCCTTTCATGAGCATGCTTGTATAAAATCAAACTATGCCCTATAGACTTCCTACTTACTAATATAGGGGACTCATTGTTTCACGGTATTTTGAGTTTTATTTAGAAGGGGTTAATATGTGGCATTTTTATGTGTAGGAAGAATAGATTGTGATGCAACATTTGGGTATGGATGGTTCAGGAAAAATTAGATTGCTATCAGTGCCGTAACCAGGTTGGATTGTACCTTGAGCTGGTGTGAAACACTTCCAGGTGTTCTCTTAAAACTTGCTCTTTCTGCCCTGGTATGGTTTGGATCATCTTGTCCAAATCTTAATAACCCAGTTGGATCTTGGGTATTAGTATGTGATTCACCAAAATCTTCTACCTATCAACAAACGCAAGCATTATTTAATGTTTGGAAACAATTGGAATAGACCTAAATTTTTAAATTTCTATGGTGTATTTAATTATCCTTTAGTTAAGAAATGATGTAAATTTTGTGAACGGACCTGAAGCTTGTTGCTTCCGATACAAATAGGGAAACCAAGGTCCGATTTTGATCATCCTATCATCATCATTTCAATCCATTAGAATAGATACTAGACTATCTCATCCACTTATTCATATCAATAGAACTCATGCTATGTATATTTATATTTTGAGCAATATAATGGAGAAAATACATTATAACCCATAATCCATCTTCAATGTTCAATTGCTTTGTCGATTTTCATGCTTATTTATTGCTTTGTTGTCTCCAAAGTGGTCTTTTCAAGTTTTTTAAATCTATGAGATTTATCAGGGCACATTTGTTGTTGTTGTTTGGTCCAATTTGAGGTGCAATTGTAAGGATTTATCTTTTTAATTATACTTTCTGAAATTTGTCTCGATACAAATTGTTACTTTAGAATTATGGTATTCCTATGGAAGAAATTTGTCCATTGTAATTATTGCAGGAAGGAGTTAAAATTTGTTTTAAATTCTCAAAGGACTTGAAGCATTGATGAAGGTATTATTGGTGGTGTTGGACATACGTTCGACATTAATGGTGAGGGCTGACAATAGGATATGTTTTAAAGACACACAAGGCATTTCATCTGATGCTTCTCAGTTTGCGGTGGCAAGGAATGTAATAGGTCTGCAGTGTGAGGCAGTTGGGAAGCTAGCATACCAAAGAAGAAATGCAGGAAAATTTCACACTACATTCGAGGAGAAAATTGCACCCTTTTTTTGGCAAAGCAACTATGAAGAGGTTGAGAGGATTGTTTCTCTCCAACAATGTGAAGGTGGTGCAATTTGTGTAAAACATCCTGGGTATTGGCTTCAAAGATTTGAAGCAAAAATATTGTACTAATATGCATATTTACTCATTGATCATGGCATGGGGGTTGGACTTACGAGATTTGGTGGAGGAAGTGAGGAAAGTAATGAAGGCGTTGGTACACAAGAATTTCATAGTGAATATGGAAAGTATCTTGGAATGGGCTATACTAGGAGAAGGCTTTGATGTGAATGAAGGAATGGAAGATCATATGGACCCTGAAGTAGCAGAGATAAACCGTCCCTTCATTAGGTGGCCAAAAAGAATCACAAAAGCTATGTGGAGAGGACGAGCGGAGCTAGGATAGAAAGCCCTGAAAGTTTGTGTAGAAATAATGGAGGTCAAGACGGTCATTGAGGGACTCAAATATGTATCCAAAGAGGAATTGTGAGAGAAGAAAGGTTTGTGCCCAAGGAAGAAGATGAAGCCAATCAAGGAAATATGCCCAATGCAACTGGGTAGCACGTCAGGCACTTTCGCGTAAGCTGAAGCTCAATTTTGGTTAAAATACAGTTTATATCTTAGTTTTTGTTGTAGCTTTTATGGATTTAAGCCCTGTTCTTTATTTGAAAATGTAAATAGTATGGGGTATGGGTAATAGTAGATAGGGTTGTTTGCACTCGGATTAAGTAGTTTTTTTTTGGTTTTTTGGGAACTGTTGTGGTTAAACAAACATATTTTAGAAGCTGTTGGATGGACTTAATTTTTGAAGTTGATGTAAATTCTGCATTATTATTAATAAAATCAAATATTATCACTGATAAAAAAAACACAGTAGGTTGCATGTTAAATTTCAAACATTTTCTTTGCATTTTTTGTATATATTATTTTCTCAGTGCATCATCATGTAACAACAATTTCACTTCTAAGATATACAATATAAATAAATAAAATAACATGTTTTCTTTGTCAATGGAAATGTATGGTGAATACCCTATGTCTTTTAGATAAGTGTGCAAGAGAAATAAGACATAACTGATTGAATATGATTTTCTACTGTACAATTTTTTTTTATGTTCTTTTTACTTTTTGCATGTGGATTACCCTCAAAAAGAGACTACTTATCTTTTCTTAAATGAAGCCTTTACATTTCCTAACTACGAAAGGAATTTACTACTTGACAACAGGTTCATGAACTTCATACAAATTAAGATTGGTGTAAAAGGCCATCCCTACAAATGTTGTTTGGTCTAGAATTATAATGGAAAATAAAAAATCTTGCTAGGAGAATAAAACAGGTTTTCAATTGTCCAAGTACAACATAATATTACTGAAGCATTTCAAAGTTTAGGCCATAAGAATCATCCCTTTTTCAACATGGATTGCAAATAATTCTAAAAATTTAAAAGTCTTGGTCATTAAAATTATCATCTGCTACAATGTCCACCCAATTTCCTCTCAGCGATTTAGTATTTCTACGTCGTCTGCGTCCTCTCTCCATGGCCTCCTCTGTGAATAAAAATGCTGCCACAAAAAACTTCATCGCACTATTGCCGAGAAGTAAGAATCAACTTGCAGGACTGCGGTAAAAGCTGCTCTACCACACCAAGATGATGAAGGAGCCACAGGACAACAATGGTCACCACACTACCACATGCCATTGGTAGAAGACTTGCGGGAGTCACCGCAACACCACCAAATCCTTAAGGAGGAGGAGCAATAGGAGGACGAGGATATGTTTATGCCTTATTATTTCATGGATTTGATGGAATTGTGATTGATTTTCGTTGTAGCGGATCAACAAAGGTTCGAATTTTTTTGAACAATGGATTTTTGTGCTTCAAAACAAGGTCTTTGGTGCTCATCTTGGTTCACAATTTACTTTTGTTTTTTAATTTTATTTTGTATTATATTTTAATTCCCTCTATTTGTTTGTGGAAAGTGTTTAGTGCAGAGGCTAGTCTATTTAAGCCCTGAAAGGCCTTGCATGTATATGTTTTAAATTGATGCTCCTTTTTAAGAAGGCTTTAGTAATAGTTGGGGTTTCAATGAAAGAATTTATTTTTAATCTACCATTAAGCTTATGAGGATTTGTTAAAGAAAGAAAAAAATACGAAACAAGGTAGTGAAAATGAAATAAGCTCTACGAGTCTTGATCTCTTGAACTCTGGACACAAATATGTGGTCGAATACTTTTGTTCCAGATGCTTCAATTTTATGTGATTCATTTTTTTCTTTTTCTTCTTGGTTTTTAGAGGAGCCTGATCTTAATTTTGGTGTTTGAGTATTTTATGTTTTTAATTTATATCCATTTTGACTGTTGAGAATTTGGGGTTTTTTTTGTGAAGGATTCATGCTTTCTGTGATTGTAAGGGAAGGAGGAGGAGGGGGTTGTAGAAACAAGAAACCTAGACTAATTGTAATGAATATTATATATATTTTTTTTTGCAAGAGCAGCTTGAGGTGTGACTAGTGGTCATATAAATGAAGAGAGGAAGGGAGGAGAGCTACATGGGGGGTGCTCAAGTGAAGCGCCCTTCTACATCTAGAGGCGAATCGTAAGTTATTGTCCTTATCCTTGTTAATTCAAAGCTAATTATTTTATCATCGTATGTTTTTGTTAGAACTCTTAAAGGAATTCAATCCCTGGTTACTATGTATGCGTGTAGTTTACTGGGGAGACTATATCTCTATTTGTTTTTGAATTCCTTAAAATGAGTGTGTGCATTATGGATAGCATGATCTTATTTGCGGGATATAATCAGTTTGCAGTTTTAGAATCTTTCTTTTTTTACATGTTATGTGTTTTTGCAGTCCATGATTATGTAATCTAATATTTTAGATGAGGTTGCTCCCATAGCTCTCTGACATGTTTTGTGTTTATGCAGTCCTATCCCTCTCTTGTTGTTCTTCCTCAATTTCATCAAGATCATACACTGACCTTCTTTCCCCTCCTAAATTTTGGACCACATCCATTACCTCCACATAAAACTGGACTTCCTTGGTATTCTTGGTTCCCACACCATGATATGGTTATACAAATGAAAATGAAGCAAAGTAATAATCTCCTTCTCCATTGGCTGTAAGAATGCATGCTTAATGTTTTGATACGTGATATCAAATCTCTCTTCTTCTCTCATGGTTGAATACCAAAATATTTTAGATGAGGCTACTCCAATAGCTCTCTTACTCGCTTGACAAATCCTTAAGGAGGAGGAGTGGCAGGAGGATGAGGATATTTTTATGCCTTTGTATTTCATGGATTTGATGGAACTGTGATTGATTTTCGTTGCAACGGATCGGTGGAGGTTTAATTTTTTTTTAACAATGGATTTGTGTGCTTCAAAACAAGGTTTGTGGTGCTCATCTTGGTTCACGATTTACTTTTTTATTTTATTTTATTTTGTATTATATAGCAATGCCCTCTGTTTATTTGTCGAAAGTGTTTAGTGCATAGGATAGTCTATTTAAGCCCTCAAAGGCCTTGCATGTATATGTTTTAAATCGATGCTCCTTTTTAAGAAGGCTTTAGTAATAGTTGGGGTTTCAATGAAAGCATTTATTTTTAATTTTCCATTAAGCTTGTGAGGATCTATTAAAGAAAGAAAAAAATGCGAGACAAGGTAGTGAAAATGAAATAAGCTCCCCAAGTCTCGATCTCTTGACCTCTGGACAAAAATATGTGGTCAAATACTTTTGTTCGAGAAGCTTCAATTTTATGTGATTCTTTTTTGCTTTTTCTTCTTGGGTTTTAGAGGAGCCTAATCTTAGTTTTTGTGTTTGAGTATTTTGTGTTTTTAATTTATATCCATTTTGACTGTTGAGAATTTGGGGTTTTTTCTGTGAAGGATTCATGTTTTTTGTGATTGTAAGGGAAGGAGGAGGGGGTTGTAGAAACAAGAAACCTAGACTAATTGTAATGAATATGATATTTTTTTTTTTGCAAGAGTAGCTTGAGGTGAGATTGGTGGTCATATAAATGAAGAGAGGAAGGGAGGAGAGCTACATGGGGGGTGCTCAAGTGAAGCACCCTTCTACATCTAGACATGAATCGTAAGTTCTTGTCCTTATCCTTGTTAATTCAAATCTAATTGTTTTATCATCGTATTTTTTTGAGAGAACTATTAAAGGAATCTAATCCTTGGTTACTATGTATGCGTGTATTTTACTGGGGAGACTATATCTCTTTTTTTTTTTTTGAATGCCATAAAATGAGTGTGTGCATTATGGATAGCATGATCTTATTTGCGGGATATAATCAGTCTGTAGTTTTAGCATCTTTCCTTTTTTACATGTTTTGTGTTTCTACAGTCCATGATTATGTAATCTAATCTTTTAGATGAGGTTCCTCCCATAGCTCTCTTACATGTTTTGTGTTTCTGTAGTCCTATCCCTCTCTTGCTATTCTTCCTTAATTTCATCAGGATCATACATTGACCTTCTTGCCCCTCCTAAATTTTGGACCACATCCATTACCTCCACATAAAACTAGATATCCTTGGTCTTCTTGGTTCCCATGCCATGATATGGTTATGCAAATAAAAATGAAGCAAAGTAATAATCTCCTTCTCGGCTTGCTGGAAGAATGCATGGTTAATGTTTTGATATGTGATATCAATTCTCTCTTCTGCTCTCATGGTTGAACACCGAAATCTTTTAGATGAGGCTACTCCCATAGCTCTCTTATTTGCTTGACAAATCCTTAAGGAGGAGGAGCGACAAAAGGATGAGGATATGTTTATGCCTTAGTATTTCATGGATTTGATGGAATTGTGATTTATTTTCGTTGCAGTGGATCAGCGAAGGTTCAAAATTTTTTGAACAACAAATTTATGTGCTTCAAAACAAGGTATGTGGTGCTCATCTTGGTTCACAATTTACTTTTGTTTTTTATTTTATTTTGTATTATATTGCAATGCCCTTTTTTTGTTTGTGGAAAGTGTTTATTGTAGAGGCTAGTCTATTTAAGCCTTGAAAGGCCTTGCATGTATATGTTTTAAATTGATGCTCCTTTTTAAGAAGGCTTTAGTAATAGTTAGGGTTTCAATGAAAGAATTAATTTTTAATCTGCCATTAAGCTTGTGAGGATGTGTTAAAGAAAGAAAGAAATGTGAGACAAGGTAGTGAAAATGAAATAAGGTCCACGAGTCTCGATCTCTTGACCTCTAGACACAAATATGTGGTCGAATACTTTTGTTCCAGAAGCTTCAATTTTATGTGATTCTTTTTTGCTTTTTATTCTTGGGCTTTAGAGGAGCCTAATCTTAATTTTTGTGTTTGAGTATTTTGTGTTTCTAATTTATATTCATTTTGACTGTTGAGAATTTGGGGTTTTGTCTGTGAAGGATTCATGATTTTTGTGATTGTAAGGGAAGGAGGGGGAGGGGATTGTAGAAACAAGAAACCTAGACTAATTGTAATGAATATGATATATATTTTTTTTGCAAGAGAAGCTTGAGGTGAGACTGGTGGTCATATAAATGAAGAGAGGAAGGGAGGAGAGCTACATGGGGGGTGCTCATGTGAAGTGCCCTTCTACATCTAGAGGCAAATCGTAAGTTCTTGTCCTTATCCATGTTAATTCAATAATTGTTTTATCATCATATATTTTTGAGAGAACTGTTAAAGGAATATAATCCCTGGTTACTACGTATGCTTGTATTTTAGTGGGGAGACTATATCTCTATTTTTTTTTTAATACCTTAAAATGAGTCTGTGCATTATGGATAGCATGATCTTATTTGTAGGATATAATCAGTGTGCAGTTTTAGCATCTTTCCTTTTTTACATGTTTTGTGTTTTGGCAGTCCATGATTATGTAATATCTCTTTTAGATGAGGCTGCTCCCATAGCTCTCTTACATGTTTTGTGTTTCTGCAGTCTTGTCCCTCTCTTGCTATTCTTCCTCAATTTCATCAGGATCATACTTTGACCTTCTTTCCCCTCCTAAATTTTGGACCACATCCATTACCTCCACATAAAACTGGACATCCTTGGTCTTCTTGGTTCCCACACCATGATATGGTTATGCAAATGAAAATGAAGCAAAGTAATCATCTCCTTCTCCATTGGCTGTAATAATAAATGCTTAATGTTTTGATACGCGATATCAACTCTCTCTTTTCCTCTCATGGTTGAATACCGAAATATTTTAGATGAGGTTGCTCCCATAGCTCTCTTACTCGCTTGATAATTCCTTAAGGAGGAGGAGCGGTGGGAGGATGAGGATATGTTTATGCCTTAGTATTTCATGGATTTGATGGAAATGTGATTGATTTTCGTTGCAAGGGATCAGTGGAGGTTCAATTTCTTTTGAACAACGGAGTTTTGTGCTTCAAAACAAGGCCTATGGTGCTCATCTTGGTTCACAATTTACTTTTGTTTTTTATTTTATTTTGTATTATATTGCAAATCCCTCTATTTGTTTGTGGAAAGTGTTTAGTGCATAGGCTAGTCTATTTAAGCCCTAAAAGGCCTTACATGTATATGTTTTAAATTGATGCTCCTTTTTAAGAAGGCTTTAGTAATAGTTGGGGTTTCAATGAAAGCATTTATTTTTAGTCTCCCATTAAGCTTGTGAGGATCTGTTAAAGAAAGAAATAAATGTGAGACAAGGTAGTGAAAATTAAATAAGCTTCGTGAGTCTCGATCTCTTAACCTTTGAACACAAATATGTGGTCGAATACTTTTGTTCCAGAAGCTTCAATTTTGTGTGATTCTTTTTTTATTTTTCTTCTTGGGTTTTAGAGGAGCCTGATCTTAATTTTGTTGTTTGAGTATTTTGTGTTTTTAATTTATATCCATTTTGACTGTTGAGAATTTGGGGTTTTGTCTTTGAAGGATTCATTCTTTTTGTGATTGTAAGGGAAGGAGGAGGAGGGGGTTGTAGAAACAAGAAACCTAGAATAATTGTAATGAATATGATATATATATATATATATATATTGCAAGAGTAGCTTGAGGTAAGACGGGTGGTCATATAAATGAAGAGAGAAAGGGAGGAGAGCTACATGGGGGGTGCTAGAGTGAAGCACCCTTCTACATCTAGAGGTGGATCGTAAGTTCTTGTCCTTATCCTTGCTAATTCAAATCTAATTGTTTTATCATCGTATATTTTTGAGAGAACTGTTAAAGGAATTTAATCCTTGGTTACTATGTATGCATGTATTTTAGTGGGGAGACTATATCTCTATTTTTACATGTTTTTTGTTTTTGCAGTCCATGATTATGTAATCCAATCTTTTAGATTAGGCTACTCCCATAGCTCTCTCACATGTTTTGTGTTTCTACAGTCTTGTCTCTCTCTTTTTGTTCTTCCTCAATTCCATCAGGATCATACATTGACTTTCTTGCCCCTCCTAAATTTTGGACCACATCCATTACCTCAACTTAAAACTAGACATCCTTGGTCTTCTTGGTTCCCACACAATGATATGGTTATGCAAATGAAAATGAAGCAAAGTAATCATCTCCTTCTCTGTTGGCTAGAAGAATGCATGCTTAATGTTTTGATATGTGATATCACCTCTCTCTTCTGCTCTCATGGTTGAATACCGAAATCCATTATGGTGGGCCTCCAGAGTTCTAGTCATCTTTGATCCTCTTGCACCAAATACTAGCTTGATCCACATGTTTGCCAGCCTAATTGGCTTTGTTTTTAAAAGCTAAAGTTTCTCCTGAGTCACCAGTGCAGCTCTCTCTACCTTTTCAAACTCTTTCATTGCTATAGATCATCTCTGGGATTTAATCATTTGTACCACATGGTTGATGTGCTTTGAATCCTTTTTTGTAGTCTTGTCTCTCTCTCTCTTGTTGTTCTTCTTCAATTTTATCAGGATCATACATTGACCTTCTTGCCCCTCCTAAAGTTTGGACCACATCCATTACCTCCACATAAAACTAGACATCCTTGGCCTTCTTAGTTCCCACACCATGATATGGTTATGCAAATGAAAATGAAGCAAAGTAATCATCTCCTTCTCCACTGGCTAGAAGAATGCATACATGATATCAAATCTCTCTTCTGCTCTCATGGTTGAATACTGAAATCCATTATGGTGGGCCTCCAGAGTTCCAGTCATATTTCTTCCTCTTCCACCAAATGTTGGCATGATCCCAAAGTCTGTCAGCCTAATTGGCTTTGTTTTTGAAAGCTGAAGTTTCTCCCGACTCACCAGTATTAGTTGTAACTTTTTTAAAATTTAATTATGGTATGTGCACTTTGATATGATGTAATATGATTATGGTTTCGTCTCATATGTTGTAATATTAGATATATAACAAAAAAAAAATTATTGCATGAAATAATTAATAACTTTTCATTTTAAATGTTTTTTTTTGCAGAACACGGGTCTTCTAGAAGATCAAGATGATCCTTAACATGATATAGATCCATAAGATATTGGTTTTGCTGGTACAGATCACATGGCAAAGGATGATGATGATGCAAATATGGAAGACACCTAGGATGATGACAATGATGATGATGAGATAGCTGGTGATAGTAACCAGTGACATTCATGATCATATAGACTACATCATGGATCACTACTGATATATCATTATGATGACTCTTTTCATGGTTCCTATCATATGTATCATTTTTACGGCCTACAATACTATATTGTTGAGTTGTATCATATTGACATGTATCATTTTCACTATATCATTTGGAAATGTATCATCTTGACTTGTATCAATTTGAGTTACATAATTTATCAATTTTATTTATATCATTTGTACATATATCATTTTCACTTATGTCGATTGTTGGACATGTATCATTTTGACATGTTTTTGATGTATTAGCATATTTGACTTTCACTTGTTTTAATTGTATATGATGATGATCTTATCGTATTGACTTTTCAATTTATATATATTAAAAGTGGTCGATGATTTTTGGATGGATATTTATTAAGTATGATGATTTTAATTTATTACTCACGATGGATGTTGTCAAATTCAATTCAATTATAGATATTTGACTCACTTATTTTAATTATAGATGATGATCATGTTACAATAATTATATTTTTATTTAATCATCTAAGTTAAATATTTAAATTACTTACTCTATAATCATATGAGTTATTTAAGAGGCATGACATATTTAAATAAACAAATTGAAATAAAGCATATTAAATTAATAAATGGAAGCAAAACAGGAAGCATTTTTAGAAGAAAAAAAGGAAGCAACAATGGAATCCAAACTAGAAGCAATCTTTAAAGAAAAATTGGAAGCAAACCTAGAAGCAAAATCGGAAGAAAAATTGGAAGCGAAATTGGAAGTGAAATCGTAAGCAAACTTGGGAGAAAAATCAGAAGTAAACATGGAAGCAAAATCGGAAGCAAAACTGGAAGCAAACTTGGAAGCAAAACTAGAAGAAAAACTGGAAGCAAAACTGGAAACAAACTTGGAACCAAAACTAGAAGCAAAACTAGAAGAAAAACTAGAAGCAAAATTGGAAGCAAACCTAGAGGCAAAAATGGATGCCAAATTGGAAGCAAAACTAGAAGCAAAAATGGGAGCAAACATGGAAGTAAAACTGGAAGCCAAATTGGGTGCCCATTTTGGCACAATTTTTGGCGTTGCTACCTGGCATAATTTTAAGTGCCAACAAAGGTGCTATAATGTCCCGATGCTAAATCCAATGTTATATATGGCGCTAAATCCAATGCAGAATTCGGTGCCGAACTCACCTTGCCTATTTGCGTCGAGTTAGGTGCCAACCAAATTTTTCAATTCATGCACTCAAAATACACTAAATTTTGGCACTAAAGTCTACGCTAATTGCCTGTTGTGTTGTTGTGATTGGACTAGATGTACAGATGATAGAAAAATCACAAGCGGAGGAGCTTTCTTCTTGGGAGACAAGTTAGTTTCCTTGATGAGAAAGAAGCAAGAATTAGTCACTCTTTCCACAATAGAAGCAGAGTATGTAGCAGTAGTAGCATGTTGTAATCAAGTCCTATGGATGAAGCAAACACTTGAGAAAATTAAGATAGAGTATAGTGAACCTATCTCTATTCTTTGTGATAATTCAAGTGCAATAACATCTCAAAGAATCCAGCGATGCACTTTAGAAAAAAGCACATATCCATAAAGTATCACTTCATTAGAGAGAAGGTTGCAGACAAAGAGGTCAACATGGAATATGTTCCCACCAAAGAACAAGTGGCTGAAATTTTCACCAAGCCTCTTCCAAAGGATCAATTTGAATATCTGAGGAAAAAGTTGGGAGTAACTTCTCCCAGATTGAATATCACTAAATATTAGTGATAGGGAATGAATTCAAGGGGAGCTTCATTGGTTCTTCATTCTTCCCTAGAAAAGTACAGAAATATCAAGTTAGGTAAAACTTGTTTTAAAAATTTCTAATGAATTGAAGGTTGCAAATTCAAGGATCCCCACGTTCTCCTTGAATTGCTTGTCAAAGGGGAGTATTTTTTCAAAGGTGGAGTGTTCCCTTTTCCATTGATGTCAAAGGGGGAGAAAGTTGTACAAATTCTCATGCAATTGAGCAAGCGGGGGAAAGTAAAAACGATATTGGTACATAGAATGAACTACAATATATTTAATTAGTACAAGGCTTCTCAACAACTGGAATAAAGCATGAATTGGTATAAGATTCAAACGATATAGGTTGAGTGTGCATTTGGTTTTACCATTAACTACAAAGGGGGAGATTGTTGGCATATTTTTTTCATTGATGTAAAAAGGTGATATCATGCAAGGAAGATTGTTGGCATATTTTTGTCATTGATGTAAAAAGGGGATATCATACAAGGAATATTGTTGGCATGATAAGAGAATATTATTATGAGAGATATGGATTTGGTTTTGTAAGTGTGTGAGAAGTTGTAAATGCAAAGGAACACATTTTGTAAATGTTGCATAGTTGACAAAATGTTGTCACCTTTTTGCAACAATGGCTTCTAGGCATTGAATGAGAATTTATTGAGAGATTCGATATGGGTTTTCTAAGAGCTTCTCATAAATATAATTTGTGGGTCTAGAGGTTGAAGGATGTGCTTAGAATGGTTTTATTTGTGCTCTTGGACAAGGTTCAAGGTTTATCAATTAAACCCTAGGGTTGTAGTCATGGCATTGTACACATGATTTCTATTTTTTTGTTGACTGTCTATCAAAGGTTGCAGGTCATATAAGCTATAAAATTATGTCATTAAAACCATGTAGTGACCTACCTTCCTTCCTAGAACCTCGAGTTCAACTAGTAGAGAGTCCCTCTAGTGAATTGACTCATAGGTGGAGATCAAGCCTTGGAGATCGGACAATGCTCGCCAACCTGTTGAGTTTATGGTGGGTCTCGGCTAAGTCCCATGGGATAACAGGGAACAATGGAGATTAATCGATGGTGGTTGGATGGTGATCGAAGCTGCAACCTATATTGAAGAGACTTCTAGATATCAGAGTGAGTATTTGTAAGTCCCTTCAGCACTCTAAAGGCACCAGTCAAAGTGTGAGGTGATGTCAATGAATGATGATTTGTGAGGACAAGTGGCAGTGTGTTATTGACCAATATGTCAAGTCACATAGGTGGTTTTTACTGCATGGTACTGACAAGGATGACAAGTGGCCAATAGGGACCACCCATTCGATAGGAGCCAATAGTATAAGATGTCAGCATGTCCAGATGGTGAAGGATGATTGAGCGATAGAACAATTCACATTGTTGTGAATTGTGTGGAAATGATGTGGACAAAAAATGGTGATGACCCACCGACCCACTGAGAATCAGTGGGCCCATTGTCAAAACTCACATAATAGCGGGCTTTGGACGTGTGTCTTGGTGTACCCTGTCCATGGCAAGCGGTGTATGTAGGAGATTAACAATGGAGATCAAAATGGAAAAGATATAACGATGATCACCAGCTAGTAAAGATCAATGACACATGTTTCAAGAATATAATCTAACAATCATGTTTTAAATATGCCAAGATTAACGAAGAGCTAGAGGATCATGGTGCAAAGATAAGAGATCGATGGCCTAGATTTGAATGTGAAGATCTCAAATGGTAAAGTTTGTGTAAACGAGGGATTTGAATGGTAACCGATATAGAGGATATATTTAATTGGTACAACTACTCCAATGACAAATATGAATGGATATTTTATTTGCAAGTCGGCGGCACAAATTGCCATATCAAGAAAGATCAAGATCAGATCGAATCAACATAGGAATAAATTAAATGCATATCTGATCCTAGGGTTTTTCACATTGTTATTCTTAGCAAATTATCTGTATTTGAATTTAATGTGGATGTGGCTCAATGTAGAGGTTGTGTGAAAAAGAAGATACCAGGTAAACCCTAACAAAGATTGAGGATGTGGATGAGAATATCAAGGCAATTATTGTTGGTCGGTAAAGGTGATACAAAGTATGATATCAATTTTTTTGACCAAGTGTGGAAGAGCATGGAAAAGTAATGTGAGAAGAGTGTTGTAGAGAGTATATTTTGAGGTGGGCAGAGAATGCACTAATTGAGAAGAGAAAAGGTAGAGCAAAAGAAGAGGGGTATAAAACATTGTGCAGTTACAAATAGGTTGCAACATATAATTGTAATCAAATTGTAATACTCTGAATTGTAAGTCTGATTGGTGGGTGCCATCAGATATCTGGGTAGGTGCTTAGATTAGGGAGTGGGTGCTCCTTAAACCAAGAGATTGGTTTCTCCTTAGGTTTGGTTCCATTAAAGCATTGTAACTGAATATTGGATTGTGAGGCTAGATTAGGATAGTAGCTCCTAACAAAATTTCTCACTATGGTTTTTCCCATCATTGGTTTTCCACGTACATCTTGTGTTATGTGATGCTTGTGTGTGTGCATGTTCATGGATTTGAATGTTAAGCCTAAATCTACACATTAAGGATGTAAAGAATTAATCTATACAAAGTGTTTAAGGGTTAAAATTTTAAGATCTACTGATTCACCCCCCCATTTCAATAGATTATTGTGTTCCAACAAGACATACAAAAAGTACCATAGGTAGTAGGTTCAGGTTCCAAACCCATAGTGACTCAGTGTAATCCTTGTTTTTTGAGTTTTCTTTCCATTGTTTTCTCTATTCATATAAATTAAATAGAGTTAGGATTAGGTCCATTTTGTAGAATAGTATAGAATAAAACCCTCCTTGATTTTATTATAATTGATTTTAGCCCCCCAAAAATATTTCTAAGAAAATTATATGTTATGTTAAGATCAAATGCCAAAATATCATTTGTAACACATAATTTTTTATAATTTTTGATAAATTGGAAATGAAAATATTAATTTTATATGCAATACTAAATTCCTAGTGAAATTTTTATATGAATAAAAGAATGTGTTGGAACACAACAATCTAGTGAGGGGGGGGTGAATTAGTAGACCACTTAAAACTAGTTACTTTTATCTTAGAATACTTTGTGCAGATTAATACCTTAAGCCCTTAATGTAGATTCACTAAAAAAGTAGAGAGATGAACATGCACACACACAAAAGCCTATAACACATGATATATATGGAAAACCCAAGATGGGAAAAATCACGGTGACAAAGGCTACTTGAGTTTGCTACTCAAATCCAACATCACAGAGAAATATTAGAAAATGTTACAATATTTAAGGGAACCAACCCTAAGGAGATACCAATCCACTGATTTAGGAGCACCGACTCCAAGGAAGCACCAAATCCCTGATTTGGGAGAACCAACTCCAAGGAGACACTGGAATCCCTTGCACTAAGCACCAAATTAGTTATCTAATGGCACTAACCAATGAAATTTAATTTGACAACATTATAGTTGATTCAATTGAATCCAATTCTCTGTTACAAGTCTAATCTTTAACTGCTCAATATTTGTTCTACAACTATGCATACATTCTCTCTACTATTGATGCTACAATCTCAACAACAAATCCCTCTGCTCTTCTCTTCTCTTCTTTCTTTGCTTTGTAATTTCCCCTTTTTCTCCTCTGCACTTAGAATTTTTTTTTTGTCTATCTTGTTACACTATACCTCTGCACCTTAAATGTTAACCTTGCTAAATTTCTCTAATTTTGTTTTGGTTCTACTCATTCAAATTAGTGTGTAATTTGTTTGTTGCACTACACACTCTCTTCACACTCTACTCTACTGCATACTTAGCAATACATAACTCTATTTTGCACTTTCTACCACAACAAACTATTACCTCACACTCTACTCTTTCAGACACACTTCTTAGATAATTTTATGATTGTCTTCTATCTTCATTGACCTACAGTTACTACCTTGAGATGTGCACCAACTATAGAGATCATTTTGGGCACTCTATTACAGTTTCCTTCACCTACAAACTTCACCAACAAGATTCCTATTCATCTCAAGCCTTGCAACATAGTCTAGCTCACCTATTAGGGTTTACTAGATATCTTCTTCAACACCATGCCTCTGTATCGAGCCTCACAATATTCAATTCAGATAAAAATATTTTTCCCAAATTGGCTTTCCGTCAAACCCTAGAATCAGATATGCAATTGATATATTATTTTGTTTATCCGATCTAATTTTGATCTCGATCTCCTTTGCAAGCTGTGTTTCTACTTTTCTTTGATCAAATCTCCAATTAGATAGTCACTAGAGTAATTGAACCAATAAAACTTGTCCTTTGTATTGATTACCAATCAAAACCCTCATTTACACAGACTTAGTCATTGTGTATCTTCATCTTTGAATCTAGGTTGTTGATCTCTTATCTTCACGCCATGATCCTCTGGCTCTCTATTCATCTCGACATCTTTAAAACATGATTGTTAGATCATCTTCTTTAAATGTGCATCATTGATTTAGGGATCCTTTGCATTCATACCCATCATATACCTTTAACTCCTAACTATTAGATAAATGGTCCATTAAATCTCCACCATAGATCTCATTCATACATTGCTTGCCATACATGGGGTCCACCAAGACACACATCCAAAGCCCATTGTCCCATGAGCTCTAACAATGGGCCCACTTATTCTCATCAGGCTGGCAAGCTGTCACCATTTGTTGTCCATATCATCACCACACAATTCACAACAATGATGTGAATTGGTCTATTGCTCAATTATTATGCAACACCTATCTTCACATCACTATCCACCTTTATCGCCTTCCTATGGGTCCCACAAAAATACACCGTGCATTGTTGGATCATCATTGTTGAATCAACACCATTGATTAATTTTTCATCATCATGTTGAAGGGACTTTAAACATTCTAGTCATGTGAATATTTACCTTTCTCCTCGATGAGGTATTCATTATCGAAGGAACTAATCATTTTGTTCCATCGATATTCATCTTTGTCCCTTATGAAGTCCCTTCGTTAGATCATCACCAACTCAATCACAACAATTGATTATGTTAATCATTGATAGCCTGGGTCAATGCAATCATTTGTTGCCACTTGTCAGCATGACATCACCTTACTTTGTTGCCTTTAACTTAATCCGGTCCCACCAAACTCTGCAATGAGCACTGTTTGATCACCATCTATCGATCTCCACCATTCCCCGTTGTCTCGCGGGACTTAGCTGGGACCCACCAAAAACTCAATAGGTTGGAAGGCACCATGCAATCTCCAAGGCTTGATCTCCACAGTTGATCAAGCTTCATCATTGTGTTGAACAAACTTAAAACACTATCTCTTTGAAATTCCATTATCACCTCGATGTATCTATGAGAGATCATTTCATCGAAGGGACTCTAAAGAATCTCCTCCCGATATGGTGTAGTCTCCCTGATGTAGGGCCAAATATTTTCGTTCAACTTAGGAAATATTAAAATCAACAAACATTAGCTCCATCGATAAATGCTAGGAAAGGGGGCCAGTCAGCCTACATCTACAATGGCTTAAGTTATAACTTAAGCTACTTGCAACCTACGATAAGCAATCAATGACAAAATAGAATTTCTATTCACAACGCCATGACTGCAACCCTAGGGTTTAAATGATAAACCCTAGACCTTGTCTGAGAGCACAAATAAAACCATTCTGAGCACATCCTTCAACCTCTAGACTTGCAGTTTATATTTCTGAGAAGCTCTCAGAAAACCCATATGGAATCTATTGCTTACCACTGTCTTCTGGAAGAACTCTCTACAATAGTATGTCAAAATTTAATGACATTGTTCAACATTTGCAAATACATGCTCATGTCTTCATCATTTTGCACCAAATCTTCCAGACATTGATCCTTTGGTCTTCATGACATCCAAGCACACCATTGAACTACATTTTTACATCAATAACACCTTTTGTCATCATGCCAACAATCTTCCCTCTAGGATCAATTCCATCTCACCTCTAATCTCTCCTTTGACATCAATGAAACTTTTATATTAATGCCAACATCCTCACTTGTAGGATTAGTTCCATCTCACCTCCGATCCCTCTTTTGACATCAATGACAACAATATGCCAACAAATTTCTTGTAAAATTTTGATAATTGGGGAGAATGTTATGCCCTATTGAAATTTGCATACAAATATTGGCTTTAAAGGCCAAAAAGCTAGTTAAAATAATTAAAAAATATATATTTAAGTACATCACTATTCCCATGATGGAACTAACTTTTTGTCAACTATTCATGTTTGAAAAATTAACTCTCTGCTTGCAAGATATTACAAAAAAAAAAATTCCACCTCCTTATCAACACTATGTTGAATCTAGAATGGTTATCTTAGCAGTTAGCATTAGTGGTTATAAAAAAATTGGTTAGAACAAATTTAAAATCAAAGGTAAAACCCAAGACAAAAAGAAAGGAAACATTTGTTATGTGCCATTGGCGTTTGACCGGTTCATTGGATGTTCATTGAAGGTCATGGGATCATACCTCACCTTCATCTCTACATTGCTACTCAATCACTCAAACATGTTTTTAATAAAATAAAACAAGCCTTCTACTAGGGAAATTATAATTCAAGACTAATTTTCTACTAAATTTGGATAAGGACAATGGATTAACACCTTCTTCAAGAAACATAGTCAAAGGATACAAGAAATATGAGTGTTTTACAACCAATAAACCTTTGTGTTGTATTCTAAACCTACAAAGCCTAAAACAAAAAGCTAAAAAGAGAGCCCACCAACATATAATTAGCAAAATAAACAAGATCAGTGGTGTTAGTGAAATAAATACATGTCCTCTTTGCAAACCACACAATGTTGACAACACCTTGAACTTGGAGTTGTGGCTTGGATATGTCGATTTCAAAGCCATTTACAAAATAAAATACACCATGTGACATCAATCATTGTTTTGAAACTGTACAAACCTTGTACAAAGAATAATAAACCAGGTGTAAAAAGATAGAGGAGGTGTAATTCTCATGGAATTCTAGGACAAAGTATAAGGTTGTGATTTTCTTCACCGAAGGATCAATATCTCAAGATCTATGAGTTAAGTTAGGTCATCCCTCTTTAAAAATCACTACAGCTCTTTAAAAATTCCCTCCTCATACTAAGATACAGGTTATGGATAGATTTTATTTCTTGAGAAGTAGTCATAGTTTGAAGGTTGTTATTCCCAATAGGGGTGACACAATATTGGTAATCTAAGACCTAATAATGAAAGCCAAATTTGATGAAAAGATTTTTTTATTCATTTGTTGGGCCTTCCAAACTCAATGTTGGTATCCATTTGGCTCCATGATGCTTTGATAATAGGGTTAAGTGTTAGATTCACTTTGATTCAAGAAGGAATGTGTAATATTGGTTTTGATACCATGTTGGAGAAGCCAAGATCTAAATGCACAATCCATTGATATCTTCCACAAGTGAATAATGAACACAAAAGTATGTCTATAAATTGATATAAAATGAAGAGTGTGAAAATGTGCAATGAGTGTCTTGCATATGTAGATAAAGTAGACAAGGTATGAAGGTAGGACTGAATGTCTAGCTACCCCTCCAAATATGCAACACGTGTTTTCTCATATGACAAGTGTTTGAGCATGTGTAAAGTACGCATGAAATAGGTGTCTAAAAAGGTGATTACATGTGTCTCAATCACATGAAGTGAGACAAAAAGATAAAATTCCATAAGTGGAGACTGTTGGGGTTGAGCAAATACAACACCATAGGAGCCCAGTGATCTCTACAAGCAAGAATACCTGTTACAAGGAGAAGCAAGGAGAAGTAACCAAGAACACCATGAAAATGCTCAAAGATGTGGAGCTCAATATTCACCAAGTTGTAAAAAAAAATGAATTATTACAAAAGAGAAGAATTCAACCTCAAATAGGTCAAAGAGACCCAAAAAAGGAAAACTCTAGGCTTGCACATTAATAATTAATAAAACAATTAATTATTATGCACCTAATGTTAGCTTAAGTGTCAAAGAGATAAAAGGAAACTTTAAATAATTAAACACATATTGTTTAATTAATAAAGTAAATAACCAATTACTCTAACACCCCCCCTTAAGCTAGACTTAGGGAGAAGCTAAAACCTAGAAGAAGCTACTGAAAGCAAAAGCAATGGGTCCTGACAACTAGGCCTGATCAGGTACCCAAATACAAGGAAATCTCTATGAAACGGAGAAAAGGAGAAAATCCAGTGGGAAAAAACTCCTCTCCAAAAAGAGATAGAAGAACATGTTGAAAGAAACATGAAGGAAGGAAGGCCTCATAAAGACCCCCCAAGGACAACTTCCTTCACCCCAAGCATAGAGTGCAACTGAAGATATTGCGGCGATGCAAAAGGCTTCATGAAGATGTCTGCAACCTGCTCGGCAGTGGGAATATACTCCAAGATGAGAGAACCATCCTAAATCAACTGTCAGATGAAATGCATACGAAGCTCAATGTGCTTCGTCTGCTGATGCTCCATCGGGTTGCGAGAAATCTATATAGCACTTTGATTGTTGCACCAAAGAATAGTGGGACTATCCGGAGGAAAAGTAAACTCAGTCATCAACTGTCGAAGCCATAAAATCTCCTGACTAGCGAGCACAGCAGCTCGGTACTCAGCCTCTGTAGATGATAATGCATGAGTAGTCTGCTTCTTGCAAGACCATGTGATAGGACCAAAGCCAAGACAAAAAACAAAGCTAGAAGTAGACTTCTGATCATTGACATCACCAACCCAATCTGAGTCACTGTAGCCAACAATGTGAGGATCCCCTGATGTGTAGTGAATGCCATAAGAAATGGTGCCCTGAATGTACCTCAAAATACGTTTGGCAGCTTGCCAATGACTCTCATGAGGATCATAGGAGAATCGAGAGACAAGACCAACCACAAAGGAAAGATCAGGATGAGTGTGAGTTAGGTACAACAAACTGCCAACCAACTACCTGTAAAGTGTAGAATCTACTGAAGGAGTGGGGCAAGTAGTAGTCAAAAAAACCCCTGATTGAAAAGGTGTGGGGGCAGGCTTGCAATCAAGCATGCCAAAGCATTGAAGCATATCAAGAGCATACTTCTGCTGGTAAATGGAGATCCCATCAAAAGACTGAATCACTTGAAGACCAAGAAAATAGTGCAGAAGACCGAGATCTGTCATCTCAAACTGCTCCATCAAAGCTTGTTGAGCACGCTGAATCATAGAGGATGAGCTACCTGTGATGAGGAGATCATCAACATATAGCACAAGAATCAGGATCTCACCCTCAAGATTCTGAATATAGACGGTGGGATCATAATGACAACGTGTGAAACCAGTGGAGAGCAAAAAGGAATCCATCTTCTCATACCAAGCCTGAGGGGCCTGTTTGAGACCATACAATGAACGTTGAAGTCTGCAAACCAAAGAAGCATCCTGCACAAATCCCTAAGGCTGCTCCATATAGATCTCCTCATGTAGGTCACCATGCAAGAAAGCACACTTCACATCCATCTAAAAAATGGGCCATCCCCTAGAAGCTGCAAGTGATAGTACAAAGCGAATATTATTCATCTTGGCGACAGGGGCAAATGTCTTAGAGTAATCAATACCCTCAACCTATGAGAAACCCTTCGCAACAAGACGTGCTTTGTACTTATCAATAGAACCATCAACAACATACTTGGTGTGATACAACCATCTGCACCGAACCATCTTTTTGCCCTTAGGAAGAGGACAGAGATCCCAAGTATTATTCCTCATCAAAGAAGAATACTCCTCCACCATAGCATTATCCCACTTAGGGTGACCTATCACCTCTGAAAACCTCTGAGGATCCTCTGAAAGAGCATGACTCAAAATACTAGAACCCGCAGTATGAGAATGAGTGTGACGAGTGTCTGAAGGATCACCTGCCATAGATCCTGCTGCCTCAACAATAAAGCGAGCCCATTTAGGCATCGGAGGTGGAGCAAGTGGAGGTGGAGATGGGGGATCATCATCATCCTCATCAGAATCATCCTCAACATAATCCTAAAGAGCTACAGTGGGAGGAGTAGGTAGTGAAGTAGACACTGAAGATAGGGTATCCACTGTGGGAAGACGCTCATCAAATTGGACATCCCGTCGAAACAAGACCTCTCTGGAATTAGGATCAAACAACCTGTACGCCTCAACATCCTCACAGTAGCCGACAAAAATGAGGGGTCGACTCTTCCGCTCCATAGCTCTCCTCTAAGCATTAGGGATAAATTCCCATGCCTCACTACCAAATACTCAGAATGATGAAACATCAGGCTTGTCATGAGACTAAGCCTCCTTAGGATTCATATGTTGAATCACCTTGTGGGCATCCGATTCTGAATATAGTTGGCACAATTGACTGCCTCAGCCCAAAACGACGAATCCATGGACCTGGACTGAATCATACAATTCACCATCTCCCGTAAAGTCCTGTTCTTTCTCTCAACGACACCATTTTGCTAAGGGGTGTAGGAAACAATAAACTGATGCTACAAACCATGCTCAGTGCAAAAATATCTGAAAGCCTGATTCACATACTCGCCCCCATTATCTATACATATCCGCCGAATAGAAAGGCCAAACTGCTTCTCTACAAATGTCTTGAAGATTCGAAAAGAATCAAAGACATCAGACTTGTACTTAAGAAAGTACACCCATGTGCGTCTGGAGAAGTCATCAATGAAAGTGAGTACATACTTGGCCCCAGAAAAAGAAGGAGTGGGAAATGACATGAGGTCACTATGAATCAACTCCAAGGGTGCCAAAGCACGAGTGGCACTTCCCTTTGGAAAGGTATCCCTATGATGCTTGCCAAGCACACAACCATGACAAACACCATCTGTGTAGGAAATCTGTGGAAGACCAAGAATAAGTGCCTATGTACTCATCTGCTGAAGATATCTGTAATTGACATGGCTCAAACGCTCATGCCAAAGCTGACTCATCGAATCTGCATGTGCTATAAGAGATGAACTTGTACCTTCAAAAGGCTCAAATCCATCAAACCTGTAAAGATGAGATGCAGTGTCAACACTCCCAGTAGCCACAACCAGATCAGAGTCATGGAGGTCCCGAATAACCACATCATGTGGTGAGAACTCAACTGTCTTACCAGAGCCAGTATGGAAAATCTAATAAATGGACAAGAGGTTCGTCGAGATGTCAGGAACAACCAGAACATCCTGTAGAGTGCCCCCATCCAAAGAGACAGAACCTGAACCCAAGACTGAAAGCTGTGTAGAGTCACCCACTACAATCTGTAAAGTACAACAAGAGGCAAGAGAAGTGACCAACTACTAAGAGGGAGTCATATGGTGAGAAGCTCCAGAATCTAAGATCTAAGTAGACCCATAGTGCGATGCTCGAGCAGTAAGAGCATGGCCTTTCCCTGTGGAAGGAAAAGAGGACTGAGGTGAGGAGATGTGTTGCTGTTGCATGGCTTCCTCTAAAGCCTCTAATCGTTTCCAACACCTGGAAACTGGATGTCCTTCCTTACCACAGAAGCTACAAGTGTCACCTGATTTCTGCTTAGTCTTGGAGGAAGACTCACCAGACTTCGAAGATTTCCCCTGTTTGGGATAAGGAGAGAGTTTAGAATCAAACTTAGGAGGTGGTTTGGAGGAATGCTCACTGCCTACAAAATCCTTCTTGGGCTTCGGTTTTGGCTTCTGTTTCTCCTTAGGTGACTGAGCAACCAATGCTTTGTTCTTTGATACTGAGAGCATATCCATCTGAAAAAGGTTAGACTGCTCCCGAGATAAATACTCACAAAACAAATCAAAGGTAGGCATGGTAAAACTGACACCCAGACCATCCATGGTGGAATAGAAGGTAGAAGCAAATATCTGAAATGGACCATAAAGCTTCGAGAGGATCAAGTAAATGCACTCTGTGTTTGACTTATTCTTGCCACAACCTTGTAAAATAGTGCAGATAGTTTTGAACTTGTTCAAAAAATCCTCAATAGTGGGAAAAGATTCAGGTAACAGTGAAGTCATCTCTACCTCAATCTGTAATGCTCGAAACTCATTAATGGCCCCAAAAAGTGTCTCAAACTTCAACCACATGGCTTGGAGAGTGACCAAAGCACGAAGGTGAAATAAAAGACTGTCAGAAACGTGCATGGATAACAAACCCATAGCTTCATCCATCTTGTTCCTGTGCTGCATAATCTCAAAAGGAGGCTGCAACTGAGGCTGAACCGCATCTAAACAAGGCCACAACCCTCATGACCTGAGAAGCCTCATCATGCGAGACTTCCAAGTGTGATAGTTGTGTGATGTGAGTAACTCAACTGAGGAGTTTGCCATGAAACCCTGCACCTATACCTGCTTGTGTTTTTATTATTATGTGATCTTTCAGAATAGACAGAAGTTACAAAAGGGTTTGATTTTTTTGAGAGTTTTGGTGTTCTGATTTTTTGATATAAATGATAGAAAGCGAGAAAAAACACCCCCCCACAAGAGATAAACCCAAACGCTAGTACAAACTAAGAAAGAGGAAGTAATGCGGAAGCAAAAAATACTTCAAAAAAAATTCTTGTGTACCTAAAAATTTGATAAAAATAATCACATATCTGAAGATAGCATGCTGGGAGCTTTCCAACGCCTATTCGTTTTCGAAAAACGAAGTATGTTTGCACCTTCTATGGCCCCAGAAGTGCAGAAAAGAGACCCCACCTTGACTGAAATTTTTTTTAATCAGACTAGAAATTTTTTGAAAAAATCATGCATCATCAAATTGGTGCCGGAAGCAGCTTTCCAACGCCTATTTTTGTTTGAAAAACAGAGCTAAAATGCCCGAGTTACACCCGATTTTGTAAAAGAGAATAAAATGCCCGATATGCCCCCTTTAGCACCCTAGGGCTAAAATAAATAAGCCCCTAGTTGCTTGGGTGGACCAGGGGGCTGGGGTGGCTAACCCACGGTCACCCATGTGACCACCCATGGGTTCAGCAAGGCTGGGAGAGCCGGTGGCGCTGGGAGGCGGCGGTCGCGGGTGGCAGTCGCAGGCGGTAGCTCAGGTGGCGGTCGCGAATGGCGGCCAAGGGCGGTGGCGCGGTCGGCGGTCGCGGGCGGCGGCCGGAGGCGGCGCAGCTAGCGTGGGTTGTGGCCGAGGGCGGTGCCAGTGGAAGAGGGTGGTGCAGGGGCGGGCCGCCGATGGAAGGAGCGGCGCAAGGGCTAGCCGTTGGTGGTTGGTGGCCGCTTGGCGGCGGACTGGTGGCGTTCAAATTTTTAAATGGCCGCACCAAAACCTTGCTCAAAAAAAACATTTTTTTTAATTTTTTTTGAATGTTTTTCACCTCGTAGAACGTGTTGTGGCCCTTGGGTAAAATTATTTTGCTTCCCCAATTGACAGTGGCCAAATCAGACAATTTATATATGAAAATAGGGGTTTTTGGGCCTTCTGGACTCAACCGTGAGGTCAATTTTTGCCCAAAGTGCTCCAAAAAAAAGACTCCCCACCCCCACACAGATCCACACAAAAAACTTCTGAAACCCTAGATCTGCTCCCAATGCAAAAATTCTCAGAACAAAAACAGGTAGCTACAAATCTAAAGCTCTGATACCATGTTGGGGTTGAGCAAATACAACACCATAGGAGCCCAGTGATCTCTGCAAGCAAGAATACCTACTACAAGGAGAAGCAAGGAGAAGCAACCAAGAACACCATGAAAATGCTCAAAGATGTGGAGCTCAATATTCACCAAGTTGTAAAAAAAAATGAATTATTACAAAAGAGAAGAATTCAACCTCAAATAGGTCAAAGAGACCCAAAAAAGGAAAACTCTAGGCTTGCACATTAATAATTAATAAAACAATTAATTATTATGCACCTAATGTTAGCTTAAGTGTCAAAGAGATAAAAGGAAACTTTAAATAATTAAACACATATTGTTTAATTAATAAAGTAAATAACCAATTACTCTAACAGAGACTTAACTAATGTGAATGAGCCAACCTAGAAAGGGTGATTAACTAATTAGAGTGAAATGGCCCTATTTATAGTTACAAGATTTAGTGTATCTAAGTAAAGATACACTATAAAGGAAAGCAACAAATATCAATTCCAAGTAAGATGATAGAGAATTTTGTGTTGGTGGTGAAATTATTAGTTTTAAAAAGGGCCAATTTCATGGTTTCATAATTATTGGTTTAATTAAAGCAACTATTTTCCATAATTTTCAGCAATGATTGTAAGTTTGTCTTCTCCTTTTCTAGGAATTTTCTAAGAGGAAACCCACCCAAGGAGACTTGTGAGAGTTATATAAACAAATGTAAGATATTGTAAAATGGTTAAGTCATATTCTATTATTCCTAAGTGTCCATAAAGGGTGTTGTAAACTAATATGCATAGATTTGATGGGGTTATAGATATTTTTTAATTATGGAACTTCACTATTGATTTTGTTTCCATGAGCTCTTGAAGGTCCTAGTGACATTCTACCTTCTTGTAAAGGGTGATATTTAGAGTGGCATATGGATTTGAAACTCCCTTTTACTAGATCTTTTCCCATTTAAGAGTTTATCTAGGTGTATACTTGTGTTAAGTCTCATTTTTATTCATGTTTCTTGTAGTCATAGTCATTTTACCAAACTTAGTTTTAGACCATATGTCATTTGTCCTTGTGAACTAATCTAAATTCTCTAACATTTTAGAGAAAAGCTATTAAAGAGGAGAAAGACTTAGTAGTTAGTAAAGTTAATAGTTAGTCAACAATGAAGTGGAATATCAACTCTAGTTTATGGACCAATGATTCCTTAATGGGTCCTACACTATACAATGGTTGGCATGCTTGCATCATGTGGGTCCTACACCAACTTGCATATGGTTTCATGGGGGCCAACTTAGCCACATTTGCATGACTCCCTTTTTAAACTCAAATTCTACACCCTTTTATATTTTTGTGTGTTTAATTGATTCATACTAATAAAAATGTCAAAAATGATAATTATGATTTGATGCTACTAATGCTTCTTTTTTTAATATCACTAATGATCTAGTTTGCATATATGAAAATATGACACTACCAAAATCATGAAGAAGACAATAAACAACATTCTATAATATTTCATTTTCATTATTACTTATTTCAATAATATCTTCATTATTTTTAACACTTATGAATCCTCTAGATCATATGATGTCAAAGTAGAGAAAAAAATATACAATTGAAAAGTGTATACTTCACACTTTTATCCTATCATTTTACACTCTCTTTTTAGACTTATCAGAAATACACTATTTAATGCTCAATATATCTTGTTTTGCACACAAGTTCACCATATCCAAACATTTATAACTTTAAACACCATTATTTCAAAGGTAGAACTCGATCTATTTGAAAGGTCTGTTTGATTCATTAGGGCTTCCCCTCTTACACTAGATATTGGGTGTGGTTATATCCCTTGGACAAATCTACATGCATGAACAGTGCCAGTGGCGACCATTACTATCCATAACTCCATAAATTCACAGCGCCACCGACTTAACCTTTTATCACATGACAGAAAGGAACATAAAGAGTGGCGATATTTCCGCAGCCCGGGAGCCACGGTGTTGGGTAAAGAGAAAAACTGAATAGAATATGAAGGGTGTCCCTGTCTATACTCTCTCAAGGACATTTCACATTGGCCAGTGTCTTCAACATGACTGATATGGCAGAAATAATCATTACGCTATCTTCATATTATTACCACTGTGTTTTAATGGCGTGGAGCAAGTGACAAAGGAGGGTACAGAGGCAATGAAGCCAGAGGTACCATTCTGTTTTAAGCTTGCCAGCAAAATTTTCTCGCTTCCACACCCTTCACCTAAAATTATGTTTTCAAAAGAGAAATGACTCTTACCTGTTAAAAAGATGACTAATACTGCACCTGTTAAGTTCCCTATATTAACAGATTGCCAGAACATCTGAAGGTGTCTATCCTTATTAAAAAAGAAATGAAAATGACGGTTTATGTTCTTGAGTGACTGCAGGATTTGCGCGTAGTTGATCCAGGGGTGTACGTGGATGATCCATATTTATAATGTACGGTATATGTATCAAGAGGGGAAATGGAAATGGATTCTTTTATAGCAGACAATTTGTTTTTAGGTTTACAGTATATGGGATTACTTCATATATTATGAAAATAGTAGTGTAAGTTCTCTATCATTAGATCAACTCAGATGTATAACTTTTTTCGTGTGTATTCAATTACAGGAATGGATCTATTAGTCTAGCACCCTAATTTTGGGTCTCTCAAAATATACGTGACAATTTTGAATCATTTTAAAATTTTACGGTAGCTTATTTTACAAGACCTTTGTTTATAGTTAAGGTTTTAGGTCCACATCATCAAATATATAGTGTTGCATCAATATATTTTTTGTTGAGATATCTAAAAATACTCAAAGAAAAAGGGGTAGAAAGATAGTTGTTGTATTAAGTTATAATAGCTGTGCATTAAGTAATGTTTTGTTTTTGAGTTGATGTGACATGACATGATTCGTTGTCTTTTATATCTACAGAATATGTTTCATTCAATTATGAGTACTCATGATCAATACAAACAACATTAAAGTCACAACTACTAGTACTATACTCCTAAAAGTATTGGATAATAAACCATCAAATACTATCAAAGCTATTAAACATGCTCAACTAATCCTCTCACTTAGATATTATAGGCTTAATATTTTTGCTTTTATTTTGAGGAGTCGTCACCCACAAGTTTGTTAAAGGTGAGTCAATTGTTAGTATAAAACAATGTTATGTAACTTGGTTATTCTTATTGGGAATAGGAGTCATATTTCATGACTTTGTATGATTATATTTATGCTTTTGTAAAATATATTTAATTTTTTAAAAATAAAAAAATATGGAATGAATTATGAATGTGGGCAAGGATTATGATAGTTTAATATTTTACATTGTTTATTTACTTTTGAACCATTTCATTATTCATGAATTATTTGTAGTGTTAGGGTTAGTGTTTAGATTATTTGAAAAACATCTTGGATGAGTTCAATTGTTGGAATAGTGTAATGCACTTTTTTGCTACATGTTCTCCATCATAGTACCTATAGAATCGAAATTTGGTGCACTTCTGTGAGATATGCATAAGCTTAGCACAATGATAGCAAGTGATCAGTTGAACACAACTATTACCTCCTTCTCCTCCTCATCCACCTTTATGTTTCAGTCATTGAAAGCTTCAACCTTGGTATTGTGGTGTGATATGTTACCTAGATTGGGACTAGCTATTAGTTATCGTGACTTACTTTCTACATACCTACACTACTTAGGAGTTATCTCATGGGTGGTATTTTGACAATTACAAAGATACTCTTTATCTTTTGGAAAAGCGAGTAAGCCAAGGTTTCATGATAATCATGATAAATTGTGTAGTCAAGGATACACAATTTTAAAGGAAACAAGATGATGATTATTGCTCTCACCATCAAAGAATTTAATCACCATGTGACCTTTGCTTTAGCACTTAATGCATTTGAAGTCTCTTTTAACAAGCTATTCCATTTGTAAATTCGTCTATCTAATCTTTTTCTTTGCTTAATTAATTCACACTAATTAAAATATAAAAATTGATGATTATGATCAATGCTATAACACATTTCTTACTAATGTCGCTAATAATCTAGTTTGCATGTATTAAGATACGACATTACCAAAAACATGAAGAAGACAAGAAACAACATCCTATAATATTAAATTTTTGTGCGTATTTATTTCAATAATGTCTCCATTATAAAAAATTTAAAATTGAAAAGTGTATACTTCACAGTTTTATCTTCTCACTTTACAATCTCTCTTAGCCTTTAACGCTCAATATGTCTTGTTTAGCACACAAAATTACCATAGCCAAACATTTATCACTTTAAACACCATTATTCCAATAGAGAACTGAATCTATTTGAAAGTTCTATCCCCCTCTTAGACTAGATATTGGGTGTGGTTATGTCCCCTGGACAAATCTACAGTGCCACTGCCGACCATTACTATCCATAACTCCATATATTCACAGCCCACCTACCTAGCTTTTTATCACATGACAGAAAGGAACATAAAGGATGGCGATATTTCCGCAGCCCGGAAGCCACGCTGTGGGGTAAAGAGAAAAACTGAATAGAATGCGAAGGGTGTCCCTGTCCATACTCTCTGGAGGACATTTTACTTTGATAAGTCCCTTCAACATGGCTGATATGGCAGAAATAATCATTATACTTTCTTCATATTATTACCTCTGTGTTTTAATGGCGTGGGGCAAGTGACAAGGAGGGTACAGAGGCAATGAAGGCAGGGTACCATACTGTTTTAAGCTTGCCAGCAAAATTTTCTCGCTTCCAGTACATCGTTCACCTACTTAAATTATATTTTTGAAAGAGAAATGACGCTTAACTGAAAAAAAAAGATGATTATTGGTGCACCTGTGATTTCGAGTTCCCTATTAACAGATTATTGTTAAAACAACTGAAGATGTTTATCCTCTCATAAGAAAGAAATAAGAATGGCGTTTTATGTCTTTTCATGATTGCAGGATTTGCACGTAGCTGATCCAGGGGTGCACGTGTATATCCATATTCACAGTATATCCTATCTGTACTAGGAGTAGGGGAGAGGGGCCAGTAGTCCTGCGGACTAACTTCGTCAACATGTAGCAATTGACTGGAATATCGTAGAACTTTCATTTTTTTTCGACATGTGGATTAACCTCTTATCTATCTATAACTAAGGTTTAGAGGTGTGACTCATCATGCAACTCGCCACATCAGCACATCTATTGAGAAGTGTCTGAAATTTGACTTTTTAAAGATTTGACCAAAACTTAATCATGGAAACCCAGTAGTTGAACAAAAAAATACCATTCGTTGTTTGTAAAATATCATATTTTTATTTAAAATATGATAATATGCAACTTAAATGGACCAAATACTTGTTGGTAACCATAAATCTTTGATATCTCTAGCTTTTATATTCAACACATATGGACCAATAGTTGAACACAAAAAAACTATTTGTTGTTATAAAAACAACACATAATTATTTAAAATACAGCTTATACCAAACAAAAATGGACCAATAGTTGAACACTAAAACTTTTTGAAAATCCTTCATATTTAATGAAAAAATACATGGTATTTATCGTACTCACCTTTAATATTTGTGATAGGACAAGCTATTAATATAAAATACTCCAATGCTTGTACATTGCTACCCCAATAGTTTTACACATTAGAACAATATTTTTTCACTATGATAAAAAATACTTGTTTAAATGAGGGTCTTATTTTATTAAATGAGCATTTTACTTTTTAAATTACACACTTATAGTGGATAGTTGTGATATTTTATTTGAGACAAAAAAATACTTATTTCACTTCTTCATGAATGTATTTATGTTTTTTTAATATAACATTTAAAGGTTTTCATGTGTTCAAGTATGGGTCCACTTTTGATCAACATTTGGTTATTTTTTAATTTATATTTAGATTATTTATTTACAATATATAGTATAAATATGTGATAAGATTAGGTATTATAATCACAATTGAGTGCACGACTATTGGCCCCTCTCCCCTATAGGAATTCAATTTTTATTTTTTTTATTTTTTGGGTAAGGTAGTTGAGCATCTTAATTTTGGACCTCTGAAAATCATATATGACGTTTTAAAATTATTCTCAATTTTTTACATAGTTTATTTGACAAGACTCTTGCTTATAGCTAAGGTTTTATGTCCGCATCATTCAATATGATGCCACATCAGCATAATTTTGTTTGGGTATCAAAAAAGACCCCAAAAAAGGGTAGACCGAGAGTTGTGCATTAAGTCACATTTTGTTCTTGAGCTGATGTGGCATCACATGATTTGTTGTTTTTTATATTTAAAGAATATATATTATTCAATTATAAATACTCTGTGATCAACAAAAACAACTTTAAAGTCACAACTATTAGTACTATATATTAAAAATATTGAACATTAAATCAACAAATACTATCACAACTTCTGAACATGTTCAACTATTGGATCCTCTCCCCTGGATATTACTAGCTCAATATTCTCTTTCTATTTTGGAAAGCTACCACCCGCAAATTGTTACAAGTTAGTCAATTGTTAGTATAAAACAATGTTACATAACTTGCTATGGATACGGGTCATATTTCATGGCTCCATATGATTATATTTATACTTTTGTAAAATATATTTAATTTTTAAAAAGTAAAAATTATGAAATGAAATATAAATGTGGGGAAGGATTATAATAAGCTAATATTTTGCATTTGATGTTTCTTCCTTTTACCTTCAAACCATTTCATTATTCATGAATTATTTCTAGTCTAGGGTTTTATTTAGTGTTTAGATTATTTGAAAAACTTTCTTGCATGGGATAAATTGTCAGAATAGTAAAATGCACTCTTTTGTTATGTGTTCTGCATCATAGTGCCCATAGAAATGAAATTTGGTTCACTTTTGTGAGATATTCCCGAGCTCACCACAACTATAGCAAGTGATTAGTTGAGCACAAATACTACCTCATCCTCCTTTGCATCTCCATGCTTGAGTCATCCAAGGGTTGAACCTTGGCAAGCCAAGGTTTCATGACAATCGTGGAAAATTGTCTAGGCAAGGATGATAAGACTAAAAGAAATGAGATGATGACTATGGCTCGAGCTCTCACCATCATGCAATAAACAACTATGTGACCTTTGCTTTAGTACCCAATACACTTGAAGCCTTTTGTAACTTCTATCTATCTACAAGCTACTCCATTTATAAAGCCATCTATCTAATCTTCTCTTTTAACTACACAGTCAAACTATAAGATTATGGTTTTCCCAATGCTTATAGCAACATAACTACTTCAAAAAGCCTTTTTGTGAGTAGGTAATGTATGTTGTATGCAAGTTTCATCTAAATATGTGCAGTCAAACTTGTAATAAACCATTCCATATGAATCATATCATCAATGTTTTGCATGATCTTTGAGATGAGTCCCTCAAACTATTGATCATAGCTACACATCGACTCATCAACCTACTACTTGATGTCTTTCAGGGTCGTGATGTTGTTGTCTAATATCATAGATAGTTAAATTCTATAAGCACTTTGGTCTTCACATCCCTAGGAACAACCTTTCATCAATTAAAGTCATGGCACAATTGTCGATATTGCATGTGTGTATTGAATGTGGTTGCAAACAACTCCATCATATAGCTTAAACAACACACTCTAAGCTTTGGTTTGTTTAGGTGACTCATCTTAAATCATATTAATAAATGGATTTTACTAAAAAAGTGAGTGTGATTTCAGATGAACCACCTAAACAAATAAAAACTTAAAATGTATTGTTTAATCCCGTCATATAAACATCGTTGATGAGATCTACGACATATCATATAATCTCACATGCCTTGTAATCTGTTTCAGCTAATGGCTCGACAATAGAGTATGGGCTCAAGTATAGTAACAAGATTCTACATGGTATTATCCGTATTAAGCGTGGTCCAAGAACAAAGTCATGGACAGAGGCAGTGGCGACCATTACATAATTCTCACAGCGTTACCTACCAAGTTTTTTATCACATGACGGAAAGAATGGCCAGATTTCCAGTGCCCGTGAGGCGTGGTAGTTGGTAAAGGAGAAAAAATGAATAGAACGTGAAGGTTGTCCTGGTCTGTAGAGGACGTTTCAGATTGACCAATCTCTTCAATTTCACTGCAATTGTCATCATGCTTTCTTAACGTTCTTCCCACTGTCTTTTTGTTGTGGCAAAAGTGATAAAGAAGCGTACAGAGGCATTGAAGCCATTCTCTTTCTTTTTTTCTCTTCTCTCTTCCACACCCTTCACCTACTTCATTATCATGTTTCTAAAACTGAAAAACAAGATTATTGGTGCACCTGTGATTAACAGATTATTGTTAAAACAACTGGAGATGTTTATCCTCTCATGAGAAAGAAATCAGAATGGCGTTTTATGTTGTTTTCATTATTGCAGGATTTGTACGTAGTTGATCCATAATTACAGTGTGCTAGGATGAGAGGAATTCAAATACTTTCCACGCTTAATATTTTGCTTTTATTTTGGGAAGCAATCGCCCAAGGTTTGTTAAAGGTTAGTCAATTATTAGTATAAAGCAATGTTATATAACTTGGTTATTCTTATTTGTGGATAGGATCATATTTCATTGTTAATCTATGCACAATTGTATTTATTAATTAATTGAATTTCATTTAATTGTTAAATATAATTAAAATGTATATCTCAAATCATGAATAGATGGTGTTCATATTTTATGGTTATGTATGATTATATTTATGCTTTTTATAAAATATATACATTTTTTTTTTAAATGTAAAGGATGAATGGTGAAAATGTGGATAAAGATTATAATGAAATAATATTTCATATTTGATATTTATTTTAATTCATGAATCTTTTGAACAAAGGTAAGGGATATCAAGAGTGAGTGAGGGAGGGAGGTAGAGAGAGTTTAACATAGTATTTAGGGTTTTTGTTGTGTAACCCCTCACAAGGGCTTGGGTTTGTTTGTTTGTTTTTACCCAGTGGTATCCCCGCGATCTAACCCAACGACTGAACAACTCTTGCCTTTGGCTTGAGCTTGTTGTTATTGCTTATCTCTCACATGACTCTTGTCTCATTAGCTAAGTAGACACCAAAATTATTCCCTAGGCCTACTCCCCATCACCTAGTCCTAATTGACGAATATCATCACCTAATCTAGTCCACTTCACCAAAAGGCCATCACTAATTAAATAATCATGTTATTTAATTAATAACATTTTCCATCTCCTCTAAATAAATAATATCTATATTCCACCTCACACATAGCCAAAATAATTAAATAATATTATTATTTAATTAAGCCTATATTCTCTCAACACATTCCAAGAGTAAAGGACACCTAAGAACATGTGTCCTCATGGTCTCACTATTCCCTCAACACATTCCAAGAATAAATGGCACCTAAGAACACTTGTCCTTATGGTCCCCTTTTTCTCTCAAAACAACCCAAAATTATAGCCTTCTTAGGTGCACATTTTCCTTATTTCCCTCATGCTCACAAATACTTACTAAATTTGGTAAGTTCATCATAGTCATTCACAATCTAATAACCTGCATCTCCACCCTTCATCCTTTCCTTGATCCTAAGGATTTCATCTCAACCATTCTCCACCCTTGATCTCACAATCAGATATTGACCATCCATTCCTCCTTCCAAAAGTATATAAATTTAGGCACTTTATCCTTCATTCCATGTCAATCATCACTTTTATGCTACCTGTACATGTTGTTAAATTGGTATCTTCAAGAAAAGGAGCATCCACATATCACTATTCAACCTGAGAAAATTATTCAAAAATGGAGGATATGTTAACATTTGAATTTGGTTTTTGATGTTATTGCTTTGTTTTCACTCTTTTGTTGAGCTTTGTCTAGAGGTTTTTCTTGTCTTGAAATAGGAACTTGCATGCTTGCTTGTTTATATTTGAGTTTCAAATCTTAATCATTACATTTTGGCAACCCTACTCAGGACATCTATCCCTTATCTCACTTCATTTGGTGTGTTTGTGTCTTGTAACTTGATTTTTGACTAATTGGTTATGCAAGCTTTTGAGTGGGTTTCGCGTATCAATTTTTTATAGGTGCATCTCTAGGAGAAAATTGGATTGCATCAATTAGCAAAGATGTATACATCACTCAATATCATGTCTAGGTATGTGATGGAATTGTTGTAAATACTTTGGTTCATGGGAAGTTGGAAGAAGTTGGTTTGTTGGAAGAGGTCAAATAGGAGGGTGATCCCACAATAGTGGTTTACAATTTTTGGCCAAACTCGACAGTAAAATAACTTTTTAAACTAAATCTTCACTTTCGGGCACCTATAGCGGCTAAACCGTGAGGAATTTGAAGATGATGCAAACTAGAGTTTTGTGACATTTTGTCTGTAGATTCTAAAAATATTTTTTTCAAAAGTTTTGGAATCAGATTACACTTTTTTTTTCCATGTCCCTCGAAAACTAGTTTTTTTCATAAAACAATATTTTTTAAACGTGACGCTCACCGTATAATGCATAAATTTTTTTCCATTAAGGATAAAATTCTAATTCTTTCAAATTTAGATTTGTAACTCCGATATCTAGCGCTTCCACTTGGCTAGATAGATTTTTATTGAATATTTTTTCTTTAATCAAGTTTCAAAGTCAAACCAATTATAATTCAGACATAGTGCGACCGTATAACGCATAATTTTTTTTGTATAAATTGAAATTTAATTATTATTTTTGTTGGATCAAGGAATTCAATATCTGGTGCACTCATATTTTTCAAAAAATTTTTTGATAATCTGCTATTTTTCCAAATGTGCAGAACAAAGAGCTCATTTTCGGCGAAAAACCTATGTTTAATAAAACTAAAAAAACAAAAACATATTAATAAAACCAATTTACATATTAAAATTATATTCGTTGGATAGCTCATTCCAAGGACTACCTAATTCCATTTGGGTTTGTGAAGTCTCCACCATTTTCATATTCAAATCGAGCTTCGAAGTGCAAAAATTTAGGTTTTTTTTGTGAATTTTGTCAAACATAAGGGAAATGGGGGGTTCGCTCGAACCAGGGGGGTTCAAGCAAACCCCCTTCCCAAAAGGGGTTTTCATTTGAATTTTGTCCATACATGCAATTAATGGGTTCGCTCGAACCCTGGTTCGAGTGAACCCTTTTTTGGTTCGTTTGAACCCCCAAAATGTAAACTTTTTCCATGCGGTCATTTTTTTCAAGTTTTCCTTCCTCATTTGAATTGTAAACCACTTTTGTGGGTTTACCAAGGAGGAAGAGTTATTGAATTATCTTTAATGAATTTTTACTATTTCACTATATAAGGATTCAAATAATTTAGTGAATTGTCCACACTTCTCAAGTACTACATTAGAGATATCAATTTTTTTTGAAGTGTTTATTACATTTGTATTTTGTTGGAAAATTTTATTTTTCTTATGATCTCTTGAGGAAGAGATGCCACCTTGGGTATCAAAGGGAGATGATGAGGTGGATCCCCCATACTAACTCACACACTATTGATAGTTACACAACGTTATGTAGAGGTGAGCAAAAGAGTTGTATTTCATTAGTAATTTAATTGTATCATATAGTGTTGGCTGTAATTTTTTAGTGAACACCCTCTATACATGAAAATAATGGAGCACGCATATGAGATTTGAGAACATAAATATTCATACCTAAAATTAAAATCAATTTCCTTTTCATCAGGTCCCTGACTGCAATGGACACAATCAATAAATGTGATAGATATGCTCCAATGTTCACCTAAAAGTGATAAATGAAGTGATTTATAAGTTGTTCAAATGTGTTAGTAGAATGATGAGGAAGTGAGAAAAACCACTCCGATGTGATGTATTTAAACCACCGTAGGAATAGCTTTGCTAGAAAATCATAAAGAAATGAGAAACCATTGCATAAAGCAATGAATGCAAAAATGTGAATCTAAGGGTTTCCTTTTCCAATATACTTCTTCAAGCTAAGAACCTCAAAGCTTTTAGGTAATGGTGTAGTGAGAATATGAAACATGATAAGGGATTACATTTTTAATAGGAAGCAATAAGTGATTGGGTAGAAGTTTTAGCCTAAGAAGCATGTTGGCTTTCTAGTTGGCCAATATTTTGTATGAGTTGGTTAATAATAGGGTCAACAGTATGTGTGTAAGTAATGAAGATCTAAAGTTTGATAGATTTAAAGGAATTGGAGCCTAGAGATTGAGAGGTGTCAAAGTTTCTTCCCAAGAAACTAGAAGAAAAAAAACTACAAGGAGAAGCTACTATGGTCATGGGTGTAGTAGTCACCATGTGCATAGTAGGAACTAGCATGGGCATAGAAATTTGATTGCTTGTAACATTTGAATATTAATTAGCTATGTTTCTAAATATAGAAGTGTGGGATGGGACATTGGATTGGATACTATGTGCTAGTCCTCTAAGAAATTCTAGAGATTGAGATTTATTTATTAGCTTGTTAAGAATAGCATCAACCATGGGCACTACTTTGATGAGGAAGTTCTTTGCTAGAAAATCTTGAAAATGATGTAAGTTTTCATCTATAATTAAATAATTTGAGAAAGAGAGAAGTCTCATGATCAAAGCCCCCATCCAAAGGAGGAGAAGTGTGAGATACAAAATTAGGATCAAGACTAATCTAAGGAAGGGATTGAAGCATCCTAAAAGTGAATTGTTTCATGAAAATTTAGGACCAGTACAAATTGGTGTTGTAAAGGGTCTTGAATGTGCCATGTTAAGGGTAAGTGCACCAATCTGTGACAAAATTTTGGCTCTTAAGATGCCACATTTTTTTTTAAATCAGCAAAATCTGATTTGCACGAGAAAATGAAGATAGTTACACTCAAAATTTCAAGATGTGGCAAGAACAAAAGTTGAAGTGCTCTGAGTCTAGTTTCTAAGCTACTATTTTTTTTGAAATTAATGAAGATTAAGGGTCTCAAAAAGGGGGGGGGTGGGGCAAAACAAGTCATGTTTTTATCAAAAAAAAAATAGCATAGCACCTGAGGGCTCCCCCTTTTTGGTTAACGTTTTTTAAGAATTTCAAAAATCCCAATAGTGAGAAATTAGCTAACACCATGTAGTTTATCATCCTTCTTTCAGATAATTTTTTTAATGAATATATAATATTTTATGAATTTTCAAAGTAGACACATCCTGAAAAGCTAAAATTTGAGCATGCTCCCCCCCCATATTTTTTGCAAACTAATCGAAAATTGAATTTTTTTTCATCATGTGTAGAATGAAGTATAGTTTCAAAAAATGTAATTTGTTTCATATTCTGATGAACGTGTAAACATCTATCCTAAACCTAGTACATGTTGGTTTTTGACCAAAAACGAAGGCATTTACAATAGAAGCCATGGATCAAAACCTTAACTAAATCAAAATGAAAAAATAATTATATATTTAGATAGCTAAGAGAAAGGTTAACGCTATCATGATTTTTTTATAAACTTTCATTTAAAGACATGCAAATGAGACGGGGAACACATACGAAAATATGAGAAAATTTGGCAAATCCTATTAATTAACATGTCCAAAGCAGGTCATTTGGCGAGCACCAAATGACTCATCACATTTGGCGTACACCAAATGTGATGAGTCATTTAGCGAGCGCCAAATGGCCTGCTTTGCACAAAACTAGAATTTCCCCTCTTTGGTGAACAACTTTGATAATTCTTAGAGTGCACAGTTCATGATCGTAGATGGATAGTCGAGGTTTTACCTTTCATACCTTCTCTAACTCATTACCGTAATTGAATAACTCTTTATCCCTCTGAAGTCTCTATCTCTCAGGTCTCACTACCTCCCATGCGACCTAAACTACTCTCTCAGTCCAATCCCCTCTCTCAGGTATCTTTCCTTCCCACATAGGTACCTAAATAAATCTATCTCACTCCAACCCCCTTTCTCACTCTCCCTCTCTCTCTCCCTCTTTATTCTTTTTATCTCTCTCACTCCATCTCCCTCTCTTAGGTTGTTATATTTCTCTCTTTGTCTCTCTCTCTCAAGTCTCTCCCTCCTCCCCTCTCCCTCTCTTAGGTCTGTCACTCACTCACTCCCTCTATCTCTCTCCCATTCCCTCTCTCTCCCTCTCTCTCTCACTCTCTCTCTGATATCTCCATCCCCCCTCTCTCTCTCTCACACACACACACTCCCACTCTCTCTCCCACTCCCTCTCTCTCTCCCACTCTGTCTCTCTCCCTCTCTCCCTCCCACCCCCTCTCCCTCTCTC